>MKYO02000181.1:0-21016 GCA_002013955.2 Citrus medica
AAAAAATGCTTTTCATTTATTTATAAAGAAAATGAAACAGTAACTATATATCTCCAAATTTTTCTCTTCATCCCAGACGAACTGACATGTCATGAAGTAGTTGATAATTTTCCATAGACTAAAAAATAAATTATTATATAAATTTATTTAAAGCATATGTGAAGGCACCTCATTCGAATAAATTGGATGAGTGATGTAGCGATCTTTTAATAAACAAGCATATTATTTATATTTAAACATTTAATTACAGTAAAATACGCTAGCTAAGTGATATTGGACAAAATAAAATTACAAAAATTTAAAAATGTTTTTTTAATTTTTACCTTTGTACTTGTTAGAGTAATATTTAATATTTTATCGAAGCGTGATTTATTTTTCATATTTTGATTTACATGAAGGAATGTATTTACTTATTTAATGAGGAGGTTTCTTATGCAGTTTAATAATCTCTTTCAATAATAAAATTATATTTTTGTTTGGCATTCTTTACCTCTAGATTCAAAATCTTCGAGTGGATTCCACATTTTGTCTAATTTCATTTTCGTTTGACGTTTTGTCTCAAGACACGCAAGAGATGCTGATTGTTAAAATGACAATTCATGACCAGAAAATCACAAATATTATTATTTGTCCATACAAGAATCTTGACAAGAAGTTTACAGCATCGTCATAGGATATTGTGTTTGTTCTTACTCATGTACTAAAATTTGTGTGGTATATATGGAAAGATCATTCACAACATTTGATTTCATGATTGACAATTAAGCAATCCGAAAAGATGATACGAGCTTTACAAACGGAAATGTATATTAAATCATTGATTCATACAAAAAAAAGAGTAAATATTAATACCTTATGATATAAAGTAGGAAGAAAATTTTCTTTGCTTTTGTGTAAATTAAACCACTCCTTAGTTTAGTATTAGTCATTTCTTAGTCTCATTCTTAAGGTTGAAGAGCTTGAGTCTTCTGTGTGTGTGGCCGTAAGCATTAGACTGAACTTCAGACCCCAACAAGATTTTTGTTCCATTTCAAAAAATTAAATTTGACTATAGTATATATTCAAGCTGCAAGTTCTCTTAACATGATGCTTTATTTTTATTTTTATGTTGTTATTTTATCTCAACTGTGTACTTTTATTGAGGGGTAATACTTATTACGAAGTCCCCTCAAAATTTAACCCTTTTATTATTGAAAATTAAAGCTATGGTCTGTTCTTATCTTAGGAAAATACTTAGTGTAGAAAAAGATGAAAAAAAGATGAGAGAGAAATAAAGAAGGAAAGAAAAGAGAAAGAATAGGTAGATAGAGAGAGAGAAAAATTTTCTCTCCTCTTTCTCTACACCTATCACTACTCCTCTTATGCACCTCCCAGTGGTCATGTAGCAGCCGGTGGTGGTCCCAATTTATGTTGCCCTGAATTTGCATAAGCCTTTGCCTCAGGCTCCTGCAGTAATGACAGTTTTATCACTTTATGGTACTCTTCAATTATTTCGTGCATTAAAATTAGTACTAATGGACTCGCAAAAAATAATCTTTGGCAAATCTTCTGGGTTTATTTTCATGGGATTCAATGGTGCTTTTATAGGAGTGCAGGGACCATTTTGACTTTACTTCACAAAATATAGAATTACATTTGCATCCTATATATAAAGTTTATATTTAAAGCATGCAAGGGTTAAATCAATCTTTTTATACTTACATTTTAATATTTCATTTAAAAGATTTGAAAAGTTTTTCAAAATCCACAGGCACCTCGGCCTCCTCCAGTCTCCATAAGCCTCGGCCCTGCTGTCTTATAACCAATGTGAAAATTAATAATATGATAAGGGAGCTCTTACTTTACATGCAACACAAGGTAATAAAAGTCATATGATAATATTTTAAGATTATATTAGAGAAAATTATTAAAATTAATATAAAAATTAATAATATGATAATATTTTAGAGAAAATTATTATAATTTCATGTCATCAGTTATGTTGGAGCATCTCCAACGTAAAGCAACCAAATTAACTATCAGATGCATATGAGAAAAATTCGAAACAATTGTAATAACATACACCTGACGGTTCAATCGGTTACCCTGTTCCAATGTAGTTGGATCCTAATTTCATTTAGAACCCATTTATTTATGCAAATAAATCCATATATTATGTCTACTAGAAAAAAAAAAAGTCATAAGCAATTAGATTGCGGTTGTACAAAGGGTAAAAGTTCATTTAGTCCATATATTTTAAGATTAGTGTCTATTTAGTCTATGTATTTTAAAAAATGACTCAAAATATTTATGCCGTTAAAATATTGATACCCCTACCGTTACTTTTTATTTCTTTTGGCTTACTTTTACAATATTACCTTTTTATAATAATTTTTTTGATGTGACATTAATAAAAAGAAAATAATTAAATTACCAATTTCACCTTAGAAAATAAAAAAGTTATGCCGTTAAAATATCGATACCCTACCGTTACTTTTTATTTCTTTTGACTTACTTTTACAATATTACCTTTTTATAATAATTTTTTTGATTGGACATTAATAAAAAGAAAATAATTAAATTACCAATTTCACCTTAGAAAATAAAAAAGTTATGCCGTTAAAATATCGATACCCTACCGTTACTTTTTATTTCTTTTGACTTACTTTTACAATATTACCTTTTTATAATAATTTTTTTGATTGGACATTAATAAAAAGAAAATAATTAAATTACCAATTTCACCCTAGAAAAAAAATTATATTAATTTTTTTGCAAGCACCATTTGCACACTTAGTAGTTTGCATACAATTTTTGACAATTAAAAATTAATATAATTTTTTAGGGTTAAATTAGTAATTTAATTATTTTCTGTTTATTAATGTCCAAAAAAATTATTATAAAAGGGTAATATTATAAAAATAAGCCAAAAGAATAAAAAGTAACAATTTAATTTTTGACAATTAAAAATTAATATAATTTTTAGGGTTAAATTGTTAATTTAATTATTTTCTTTTATTAATGTCCAAACAAAAAATTATTATAAAAGGGTAATATTGTAAAAGTAAACCAAAAGAAATAAAAAGTAACGGTAGATGTATCAACACTTTAACGGCAAAGATGTTTCGAGGCATTTTTAAAAATATAAGGAATAAATAGATACTAATCTTAAAATATAGAAATTAAATAGGCTTTTACCCGTTGTACAAATAACATAAAAAATAAAGCCAACGATCTTTTTTTTAAAAAAAAAAATCAACAGTCGATCTAATATTAAAAGAGATTAGCAGCAATCGTTGAACAAATTTATTCAATTTGCATTAGTTAAAAGCATGAAATGCATTTGTGGTGAAAAATATACATACAGTGCCGCTTGTTTCTTGTTTTGAAAAGAAAGTACACCTTTCAATTTTTTTTTTTGATATGAAACTGAATCTTTCATTTATCAAAATCAGTGATTACAGACAAAATACTTTCTGGAATGTTTTCCAGCTATGAGAATACAGAATCTTACTTTAAGGCTAATTTGGCTAATGAGTGGGCTGCACTGTTACCACTTCTCAAAACATGCTGAAAATTGCTCTGCTGCATTCTCAATAAAATGGCTTGAATCTAGAACATTAACCAAAAGATCTCTTTCCCGGTGCCCTTTCTATTTAAAACCAAATCCACTACTTCCTGGGAATCTGTTTCAACAATCAAGGGCAAACAACCAGCTTGCTCTGCAATTTCTAAACCAAACTTTGTGGCTTCAGCTTCTGCGAAAGCAATACTTCCATAGAACTCTGCTGGTTTCATAGCTGCTGCTGTACACTTTCCTTCAGAATTTCTAACCACCTCCCCTAAGCCTTTTTTGTTTTGATCTTCCATTATAGTTGCGTCCACATTTACTTTAAACCAACCTGGAGGTGGAGGTCTCCATTGTTGATTCTTTGGTCCATTTCTCTCCTCTTGCATGTGTGATTGCGGCTGCTTGACTTTTCTGTAGGATTGGACTACTGCTTCTGCTCTTGCTACTAATATTTGAGGGTCTTCCTTTTTGTTTTTTAAGATTTGAAAATTCCTTGAGTGCCAAGAAACCCAACATAACGCCATTATCATCTCCATATCAATTTTGCTCTTCTTTTTTGCCAATTCCACCATTAAACTCAGCACATCTTTGCTTTCACACCGACTAATCTCTTCTTCATATTTTGTGAGCCTCCATACTTTTTGGGCACATTTGCAATTGAAAATAGCATGATAGGGGGGTGTCTCTTCAGTTCTTCTACATCTTTGACACTAGAGACTTTGAATCACATTTTCCCTCCACAAGTTAACTGCTGTTGGCATAAGATTTCTTGCTGCTCTCCACATGAAAATTTTTATCTTTGCTGGCAACTCTGAAGCCCATATGATGTTCCATGGAATTTGCTTCTTCTTTGAACTGTTTGGTTGATCAGGAAATTTCATATTCAAGGCCATTTGATACCCACTCTTGACTGAGTATTCTTATCGCTTATCGAAATGCCATAGCAGCTTATCAGGTTTGGGGGTTCTTGGCAGAGGGATATTCAAGATCTGTTGAGCATCTTCTTTCATGAAGTTCTTCTGAATTAATACTTCTTTCCACTTATTTTCCCCATCAATTAACTCTGATACTGTGGATTCCAGAAGGAGCTTTGGTGGAGAGAATGGCTTGAATGTTGAAGGTCTTGGCAACCAGCGACTGTGATAAATCTGGGCACTTTTTCCATCTCATATTCTCCACCTCAACCCTTTGTGAATGATCTGCCTTCCCCACAAAATACTTCTCCATATGAAGGATGGTTTTGATCCTAATTTCGCCTTTAAGAATTCCACATCTTTGAAGTATCTAGCTTTCAATACTCTAGCCACCAGAGAGTTGGGATTTTGAATGATTCGCCAGCTTTGTTTGCCCACCAACGCTTGGTTAAAACAAATTAGATCCCTGAAGCCCATCCCTCCTCTACATTTTGCATAACACATATTTCTCCAGTTGGACCAGTGTATAGCTCTTTGATTTGGTTTGGAACTCCACCAAAATCTAGCTATAGCCTTCTGAATATCCTCACACAACCCTATTGGCAACTTAAACACACTCATAGCATAAGCAGGAACTGCCTGAGCTACTGCTTTAATGAGCACTTCCTTCCCCCCTCTTGAGAACATATTCGAGTTCCAGTTGGATATCTTGCTTAGAATTCTAAGCTTGATGTCGTTAAAGAAACTCAGCTTCTTTCTCCCTACCATTGAAGGTAGCTCCAAATATTTTTCATGCTTTGACACAACTTGAAGCTGAAAGAGGTTTTTGATTGAGGCTATTTGTGCTGGCTGGGTACTTCCGCTGAAAAGCATAGAGGATTTTTCATAATTGAAAATTTGGCCTAAAGCTGCGTAACTATAAAAAAATTTCTTTAGATTTGAACAATATTCGATAGTGGCTCTTGAGAAGATTAGATTGTCGTCTCCAAAGAGTAGGTGGTTGATTGAGAGCTCCTTACTAAAGTTCAGCCCCTTGATCAGGTTTTTCTTTTCGGTTTAGTTCAAAAGGTTTGAGAAGACCTCTGCATACAGAATGAACAAATATGAGGATATGGGACAACCTTGTCTTAGCCCTCTTTGGGGTTGGATTAGGCCTTTGGGGACTTCATTAATCAAAATAGAAAATGAGGGAGTGGTGATGCATCTCATAACCAAATCTACTCATTTTGTTAAGAACCCCATCACTTTAATTGTTCGCTTTAAAAAGCTTCACTCCACCCTATCGTAAGCCTTACTAATATCTAGTTTCATAACTACCCAGCCACCATTTTTCTTTTTGCTATGCCTTATTTAATGTAAACATTCATACCCAATGATTATGTTGTCGGTAATAAGCCTATTTGGGATGAAAGCACTTTGAGTATTGGATACAACATCATACAAAAAGAGCTTTAACCTATTAGCAATGACCTTGGCTATTATTCTATACATGACATTACATAAATTAATAGGTCTAAAATCCACCACTTTCTTAGGTTTTGTAACTTTTGGAATTAAGGCTATGTAGTGTGATTCAGAGGAGCAATGTTACCTCATTTGTTTAAGATGTACAGGCCTGTAGCTATGACTCCCTCATTGACAGCTTGCCAATATTTTTGAAAGAAGACTGCGGGAAGCCTGTCAGAATCAGGTGCTTTGGTTGGATGCATTTGGTTCAAAGCTGTAACTATCTCCTCTTCTAAGAAGGGCTGATTGAGCTGCTCATTCATCTCTTCCGTCATTTTCTTCGGCAAGTCTTTTAATGCTTTCTCCAGTTGGCTTTCTGTAGGGTGTGTTGAAGTAAAAAGGTTTGTGAAGTGTTCACAATATAACCTTTCTATCTCCCCTGCTTCTGTTGTCCAATTGTTGTGCTCGTTTATAAGACCCTTTATTATGTTCTTCCTCTTCTTTGCTGATGCTTTTGAATGAAAAAAAGTGGTGTTTTTATCCCCTTCTTGAAGCCAAACGGCTTTGGATCTTTGCCTCTAGCAAATCTCTTCTTCCAGAAGCATTGCGTCTATCTGTTTTTTTTTTTTTACTTCATTCCCATTGACATATTTTTCCTGACTTTCTTTTATGCTGTGCAGCTGATGAAGCCATTGATCTAGATTCTTTTTCCTTCCTTCAAATTCAGATTTACTCCACAGCTTTAATTCAGCTAATGAATCTTTTGCCATATTCTTGAATAACAGAACATGATTCTCGTAACTCCATCTGCTGCTATTCCTCCACTCTTGATTCACAATCTCTTTACACCTTTGATAATGACTCCACATGTCCTCGTAATGGGTCCTAGTGAAGGTTTTTTTGATGTACTTACATCCACCCATTCTTTCTACTATCTCCATTAAAATTGGGTTGTGATCGGATGTCCATGTCACTAAATTAGTGGCCGAATTCTCCTTAAAAAACCTTCCCCAGTTTGTGCAGCATAGAAATTTATCCAACCTTTCCTCCACCAAATAAAGTCCAAATCTTCTATTTGACCACATAAAGGGATACCCTTTGTAGCCTAAGTCCCTTAGCTCACACCACCTGACAGTCTCTCTGAAATTGTTTACTGCTGTGACACACCTATCATTCCCTGTCTTTTCATTTAAATGCAGAATTTCATTGAAATCCACGAAACAAAGCCATGGCAGGGATGAAAGCTCAGCTAGTATTTTCAATAACTACCATGTATGATGCTTTTGGTCAGCTTCAGGGTGTCCGTATAATGTATATGCCGGTGCACCGCCAATAACAACCATTCTCACTGTGAACTACAACATTTATATGATGCTTGCTATAGGATTTTATGTCAACAGTAATTTCCCCCTTCCACAATAAAGCTAAACCACCACTTAAACCCCATCTATCTACTGTAAAATAATTATCAAAGTGTAACTTCTTACCTCTTTCCACCATTTGCTTAGACTCCAGTTTAGTTTCACATAGAAACATCATCTGCGGCCTATGCATTCGGAGAATTCTTTGACTTTCTCGGAATGCTCGATCATTCCCCAATCCCCGAGCGTTCCAACTTATTATCTTCATTGCTGTCGGCGGGGCTGGTGGCCAGCCTTCGCCGTTGAATCTTTTGTAAGCATTGCTTCAAAGTCATTCCATTCTCCGTACAACATCTCCAACTTCAGTTTGCATTTAGCATTTGGAGAATAAAGTGTTATTTTCGAAGTTGGACTTCCCATTTTTTGCTTTTTTGTTTCTGGACTATCCCCAAAAATTTCTCCACGTGGCCTTTTCTTTGCTGTTTGTCCACTCTTATGCTTAATGAAGTGATCTACATTTCTTGCTAGTAATTTCCATTTGCATCTTTTGGGCTTTTTTTTACTTCTAGGCCTTCAGCTCCTTCCACCGGTATTATTTTATCCGCACTCAGACTTTTATCTGTTGGGCCGCCTTTTTTTGGGCTGAAAACAATCACTTTCTTTCCCTCCATTTCTGATTTCTTCTTTTCTATTTCGCTTTCATTTTCCCTCTCCTTCATATTTCCATTTCCCGCCTCTTTTTGGCTACTTCCCCGAGCCAATGTACCTTCTGCTGTTCCTGGTTGCTTGTCCCTGCTCTGATATGACATCCTCGGGATTACTACGCTTGTCGATGGATCTTGACCCGTACCCGTTTTTTCTGGATTCTTAGTTTGCCCCATCTGTGGCTCCGGATTAGCTTGTTTGTCTTGAACCACCTTCGTCTGATAACTCTGACTTTTCTTTTCTGATTCTGTTTTTCTTTTTCTTTTTCCTTTTCCCTGTTCTGCTTCAGTTGTTCAATCACTGATGGGGCCTTCATCCATGACCCGTATGCCATCTCTTCTTGTAATTGATTTTTATAGTTTGCACATTCTCTGTATTGGTGACCCACATGCCCGCAAACATCGCAAAAATTTGGCAGCCTCTCATACCTTACCGACATTGGAATTTCCTTTTCTTTATTGACACTATCTTCACCTTCCTCTTGCTCCTCTCTATCCATTGCATCTTCATCCTCCTATCTCAAATGCATAACTTTTATTAATGGTTTGGTGATATCAATAGAGATGCGCAACCTTGCATATTTTCCAAAGCATGCCCCTATGACATATGTGACTACCTCTTCGACTATTCCAATGGATTCTCCCAGCTCCCTTAACATTTCCGTATTCATGCACATAATGGGGACATTTAGAATTTGGACCCAGAACGAGACATGAGTAAAGTTTTATTTTGTTACTTCACCTAGCCCTGCTGGTTCTGTCATCACAATCAAGGCTTTATCAAAGTGCCATGGTCCCCCTGCTAACACTTTTCGCTTGTCCGCTTCGCATCCAAACTGAAAAATGAAAATATTGTCTCCTAGCTCTTTGATTTTGATTTCCTTCATGGTCTTCCACACTGGCAGTAGGGCTACTTTAAATCCTTCGTTTCTCACTTCTCTATTCAGCAGCACTTTCCCCACCAGGCATCCTGCCATTATCTTCTCCCTTTTTTCCTTCATTCTGCTTTTTAGAGCTATTTTTCCCCTTGTTTCTCCATTCAGCAAGATTACCTTACACTTTTTAATTAGTTCCTCTGTGTCCATTCTTTTTTAAACTGATCTGTGTGCATTTAACTGCAAAGTTTGCGTTCCTCCCCCCTTATTTAAACTCCTCTCTCCCTTACCTAACCTTATTGAGCTTAGATTGGTCTATGAGAAAGAAGAAATTTTTATCAACAATCTGTAAAACAACCTACAACACCCAACCTTTAGTGAGTGACGCAGAGGGTCATGACAACCCACTCCCTAGCTCCCATTCTGTTTTCAGAGAAAACACAAGGAGACGAAAATGAAAAGCAGACACTAAGTACACCTTTCATTGAATTAAGAGAAAAGAAGCAAAACATCCTCTGGAAATTCATCTAGCCAAATACAAGGGTATGACTTTTTTAAAGCCAACTTTGCCAAATCATGCGCTAAAAAATTACACATCCTAGGGACGTGCTGAGCTTTAAAATTATGAAAGATTTTCTTGGCTTCTAGAATGTCAAAAATCACCCGAAAGGTCTCTGTCAAAGTGCTTCTCTTGTCATTGATTAGCTCTATCACCCTTTTAAAATCAGACTCTAAGATAACTGAAGTTGCCCCTGTCTTGGCAGCTATTAAAGTGCCGCTTGTTTCTAAATTTTATAATAGTGCGAGTCTTCATAATTGCATTAGATTTCAGGACAAACCTTAGGTGCAACTGTGGCACCGTGTCATAGTTGCATCTAGCCGTTGGATATCAGTGGACCCTACTAATCTAACTGCATCCAACGGCTAGATGCAACTGTGGCACGGTGCCACAGTTGCACCGTAGCATGATCCTAGATTTCAATACTTCTTTAATAAAAATGAAAAAAATCTATACCTTCCTTCGAAATTGTAAAAGATTAGGGAGCTAAATATTATTAGCCCAACTAAATATTTCCTTAAACAGAAGATTTAAACGACGTATCACCATGTCAACCCACTTTACATAAAGTGAAAATACTCTTACGCGTACAAAGAAAAAATAAGCAAACTCCGAGACGTTGCGATTACGAAGAATCAGTAGCTGAAAATGAGCGGTGCAGCGGCAACCGGGAAGGTTGTGTGCGTGACCGGAGCATCTGGTTACATAGCATCATGGCTTGTCAAGCTTCTTCTTTCTCGTGGCTATACCGTCAAGGCCTCTGTTCGTGATCCCAGTCAGTTTTTTACTTCTTTTCATTCTCATTCATTTTAAAAAAAAAAATTATGCGTAAATGTGTATGATCAAAAAATATTTCTGTGGTTTAATTTTCTGATGGTTTCGTGCATTGTCTGAATGATTTATTTGGATTAATGTGATGTGTATTCATGCATGCAAAATTAGAGCATGCCCATATCAAGATTTTGTCTTATTATTATTATCATCATTATTTTTTATCTTAATTATGAATGTATTGATTGATTGAGGTCTTACCTGATATATCCAATTTAATCTTAGGGACACTTTTAATTTTTAATTCTTTGTTCTTTTTATTGTTCATGACTGGTTGAGGTGTACACGTGAAAAGAATTTAGTGGAAATATTTCTCAATACTTGAGGGGAAATATTTCTCAATACTTGAGGGGAAATATTTCTCAATACTTGTATGTATTGGTACCTCTGTATGCCAGTGAATCATATTTACTCGTTTGATATCCTGGAATCAACATAGAAATGCATATGGGAGGCTCTGTCATCTTTGAAGACTGCGAGGATTTAATTTTGACAAAGACAAGTCAAAATAGAGATAGATCATACATTTCCAGTTTGTTTTGAGTCAAAGCTCAATTGTCGAACACTTTCTTAATAAATTTGCAGTATACATTAGTGTGTCGATCTTTAAACATAGTCTACCTGTACAGTTACAAGCACTTACACAGTTCGGCACTAGTTTCTTTAGTAAATCTTCATGCTGTGTAAGTGAGATTGAAACATTGAGGAAAATAAAATCCTAATTATATCCATTACTTCATATTTAAATTCTTTCCCCTGCTTTGGAATGCTGTATCAAAATGGTATGTCTGGTTGTAGTCATGCTTCACCGTGGCCTCTGAGCTACCAGAAATTGATAAATTCATGGTTGGTTGAGGCAAAATTTAATAGTCATTATGATTTCTTTTCGCTTTCTGATAAACATGTTCCTTTTTTCTGTCCATTCAGCTCTGTTAGTCATTAGTGGTGCTGTCTCCAGTGGACACATGGATTATCTTTGATCTTTGAAGGTTTACAAAAGTTATAAATGTTACCATCAGATTAGTGCTGTTGATTTCAAGAATCAGTGAGGGTCCAACAGTTTCGAGGATCAGTTTTCTTGCAAGTCCCTAACCTTCAATGGGAGGGCGTCAACTTGCAAGTGCACATATAAATTTTTGCTTCTAATTATTTCATTATGCTGTACTTACAGACAAATATTATCGCTCTGAAGTTGCTAGTTTCTGAATGTATAGTTTATCAAAACTGGATGACTTGTGTTTTTTTTTACTGATATATCCAATTTAATCTTAGGGACACTTTTAATTTTTAATTGTTTGTTCTTTTTATTGTTCATGACTGGTTGAGGTGTACACGTGAAAAGAATTTAGTGGAAATATTTCTCAATACTTGAGGGGAAATATTTCTCAATACTTGTATGTATTGGTACCTCTGTATGCCAGTGAATCATATTTACTCGTTTGATATCCTGGAATCAACATAGAAATGCATATGGGAGGCTCTGTCATCTTTGAAGACTGCGAGGATTTAATTTTGACAAAGACAAGTCAAAATAGAGATAGATCATACATTTCCAGTTTGTTTTGAGTCAAAGCTCAATTGTCGAACACTTTCTTAATAAATTTGCAGTATACATTAGTGTGTCGATCTTTAAACATAGTCTACCTGTACAGTTACAAGCACTTACACAGTTCGGCACTAGTTTCTTTAGTAAATCTTCATGCTGTGTAAGTGAGATTGAAACATTGAGGAAAATAAAATCCTAATTATATCCATTACTTCATATTTAAATTCTTTCCCCTGCTTTGGAATGCTGTATCAAAATGGTATGTCTGGTTGTAGTCATGCTTCACCGTGGCCTCTGAGCTACCAGAAATTGATAAATTCATGGTTGGTTGAGGCAAAATTTAATAGTCATTATGATTTCTTTTCGCTTTCTGATAAACATGTTCCTTTTTTCTGTCCATTCAGCTCTGTTAGTCATTAGTGGTGCTGTCTCCAGTGGACACATGGATTATCTTTGATCTTTGAAGGTTTACAAAAGTTATAAATGTTACCATCAGATTAGTGCTGTTGATTTCAAGAATCAGTGAGGGTCCAACAGTTTCGAGGATCAGTTTTCTTGCAAGTCCCTAACCTTCAATGGGAGGGCGTCAACTTGCAAGTGCACATATAAATTTTTGCTTCTAATTATTTCATTATGCTGTACTTACAGACAAATATTATCGCTCTGAAGTTGCTAGTTTCTGAATGTATAGTTTATCAAAACTGGATGACTTGTGTTTTTTTTTCCCTTCTTTCGTCCCTTTTTGATAAGCAATGATTGGGATTACTTTTGCATCTTCTTTTCAGGGAATATGAGACCTGGAAATTATTCAAACTTTTTCATAGCATAATTTTATCTTGTAGGCACTAATTTGCTATTTCTGGAATAAATTGCTAATTTTATTCTGTTTATATTTTTCTGCAGATGATCCAAAAAAGACGGGACACTTACTTGCACTTGATGGAGCTTCGGAAAGACTTCAGTTGTTTAAGGCAAACCTTTTGGAAGAAGGATCTTATGATTCAGTTGTTGATGGGTGCGATGGTGTTTTCCATACTGCATCTCCTTTTTATCATGATGTCAAAGATCCGCAGGTTAATATTTTCAATCTACACAGAACTCTAAATACAATCCTGTGTTCTAACCTGCTTTGCTAGTTTGTTGGACAAAATTGATGTAGCAGACTTTTCGAAGAAGTTGTAGTGGTTACCCATCAGAAACTTTTTTCTCAGCTAACTGCCAGTTTTGGAATGGATTAGTTCAGATGTGTCTTCTGTTTTTTTCCCTTCTCCTCCATAACAAGGGTTTCTGAATTCCAACTTCTTTCACCTTCTTGACACCATGATTTTTGTTGTGTCCACATGTATGTATGCTGAAATTGATTTTTACATGACTAAATCACTAAAATCTGTGTGTTATCAGGTGTTAGTATAAAACAAGTTGATAGTTACTATGACATGCAAGTTCTGTAGTAAATTTCTCTTGAACCTAATGTATATTTCTTTCAGACATTGGGATAGGGAGTTGGGAAAGTTCGAAAGTGGCTTTTACATTAGGAAATATTTCATCCTTTTGAGACAAACTTTTAGTACATGATCTAACTCCCTCTTCCCCTTTTTTCTCTTCCAGTTCTTTCCACCTAATTGTCATGCTTGGATAACATTGATTTTAGAGTGAATCAAACAAATAGAAAGTTCTAAGGGCATCTCCAATGTAGCACTAAACCTAACACCAAATCACTTTTTACACTATTTTTGCTGTAAAATACTTCTCCAATGTAACACCAAAATCAACACCAAAATGGTGTAGTGAATAGTATTGCACCAAATATGGTGCAAACTATTCATTACACCATATTTGGTGCTAGGAAAAAAAAGCCTCAAATATCCTTATTACGTTATCTTATTTACATATATGTCCTATTTTATATAATATTTTAAGTTATTATTATTTTTTTTGTTATTTTTTAATTTCATTTTTAATTTTTGAATATTATACTAATATTTTAAATAAAAAAATATTCAACACAAAAATTAATAATAAAAATAAAATGCCAGTAACATTAATTACTAGATTACATATTACAAAATTAAATTAACAAAAATTAAAAAAGCTACTACTACTAGCATAAATTAGAACAATTATTTAGTAATGTGGGAGATCATTATTAGATCCTCCAATATTCTAAAAATATTGGAAATTAAATGCAAATTTAGTTCATTAAATTTCATATCCTCCAATTATTGGAAATTAAATCAATATCCTCCAATTATTTAGTGAAAATACAAAATTTCATAATGTACTAATTTAGTTAATTAAATGCAAATTTAATATTTTTTTTTTGTTAATCGATATAAAATTACTTATTACTTAATTATCTATATTAATAGTAATATTTATTGTGTTAATTGAATTAGTTCTTGAGAATTAAAGGAATAAAAAGAAGAATATTCTTTTTGGTGTAAATGGGTTGGAGATGAAATAGTAATTTGGTGTGAAAAAGGTACATTTTTGGTGTTGGTGTTACACCAAAATGGTGTTATGCATTGGAAATGGCCTAAGTGCTTAGGCATGAAGGGAAAAATGTAGTCAAGTAACAGACTTGCTCCAGATTCTGAACTCTGAAAGGTGGATTTGTAAATTCCTTAATGCCATGAGAGTGCCTAAGAACATACCCTGAATAGTTCTGATGTTTTGATGCTTGATTATGGAAGAAGGCTGTAATGTCATTAGATCGGAGGATTTTAATGTTTATCAACATAGCATTGGATTGTCAGCCACCTCTATCTGTTTACTTTCTTAGGATAGAAAGATTTGTTAGTTCTCATTTTCTTCAAGAAGATGGCAATGACAGCTCATGGTGATTAATAGGACGTAACATGAGAGATTACCCTCAATCCTATCTGGTCTTGATGTGTGTGGCTATGGCACAGAGGTATAAATAATGTAGCATTCCTTTCACATCCACATTTAGGATGAGAAATCTTTTGGAGGTTAGCAGATATTCTTGCTGTAACCAGTATGCCTTTCAATATCTAGCCATGCCATTATTTTCTTTATATTTTGTAATTTCTTCACAGAAAAACCTTCTCTATTGTTGAAATGATATAGCCTTTTCAAATCAAAATGCTGTCTGTATGCCTGCTCCTTTGTTTGAAAATGATGATCTTATGCAGAACTTTCAGTTTATATTACAATTTTTTGTTTGTCATTTTAATTACATAGGTGTGCATTTGTATTTGATAGGATATATGAAAAAGATAGATCCTGAAATATCCATGTAAGAAGTAAAAAAGAAAGATGAGCAGGAGGGTTGGAGCCAGCTGACGGAGCAATAATTAAAAGGGTTGAGACACGACTCTGACGAAGGACCTTACCTGATAAAATTGATTGTTAAGTGCCCCTTAACTTATGACTAGAAAGTGGGAATTTTTTGGCTCATTTTGCTGAGAAATCAAATATTATGTTAAACTGTAAAAGAGATGTACTAGGATTGCTGGGACTACAAATCCACAAAAACAAGGACGAGAAGTAGTCCCGATGAAGAGAAAACACTCAAAACTCTACATAGAGCAAAAGTAGTGGAAACCCTGAAACAACGCAGCTCATTAGGATTGCAATCCCTTTAAGGATAAAGCAGCTCCCAATTAAGCAAAATAAAAAAGCAATAGAAGCCCAGAGGGAATCTTTTGGCTCTTAAAAACCAATAAATGTAATTGGCACATGATTTTTCTCTGAAGCTATAATCTGAACGTATACAGGAGATTAATTTAGCTTCGCTATTTTTTCAAGGAAGTTAAAGTTCAACTATACTCTTTTGCTTTGTATTTTCTTCCGTAAGAATTACTTTTGCTATTACTGCTTTATTTTACTATACTCTAAAATTTGGGAACCCTGTGCTGCAAATTTTGTTATGCTCCATGTATACAAAACATATAGGCAAAGAATATGCCCTTTGTTTTCTCCGCTAGTTAACAGTTTTTCTCATTTCAGGTGGAGTTACTTGATCCTGCAGTGAAAGGAACTGTTAATGTTCTTAACTCATGTGCAAAGTTCCCTTCTATCAAACGAGTGGTTTTAACATCTTCAATGGCTGCAGTTGCATACAACGGAAAACCTCGAACCCCTGATGTGGTAGTTGATGAGACTTGGTTCTCGGATCCAGAGGTTTGCAAGCAATCAAAGGTCTGTATGCATGATGTTGTTTCTCCTTGCTTAATCGGTAGTGATTCACATGATGTTTCATTTTGTTAATTGCAATGGAGATTAAAAGACAGACACAAACAAGTATTACTCATAGGAGATTAGTTACATCAATGCTTTAGCTTAATTGCAAGATTGTCTACAAATGAGCAGTAGGTAGTTTCAGAGAAGCTAAGCTCAGCCTTTTCTTCTCTTTTCACTCATAGTAACCATTATGGTTGTCTGGTAAGAGGGATAACATGCTGAGACATTTATTTATTTTTTGGAATTTAGAGGATCCTTGATTGTTTGCAAACTCCTGTAACACAGCATGGAAATGTTTTTTGAATATCACTACTTTATTTTTATTTTTTAAGTGTAATATGTACATGTCTAAAACCTCGGATTATGCAGTGATTCTAGAAGGCATTATGGATGCAACCTTTTTTTCACTTCTAATTTGGAATTTTGGTGGTTAGGTCTTTTCCTCAATGTTTCTAGAGATATTTATTTACCTGAACCTCATCTTGTATTTTTTACTGGTGACCTGAATCATTTTTTGCAAAAAATACTTTTTGCTAATTTTTATGCAGTTTTAGTCTTTTAGACATATTAGTTTATTTCAGATTTTGCATAACCTATATTCTGCTTTTAATTTCAAGGTTGTATAGAACGGTCAATTTCTGTTATGCCCAGCTATTAAACAATTCTGTTATGCCCAGCTATTAAACAAGTTTTCAAGAATCCATTGAATTGTAAATCTATTTATAAATAAGGAAATGATTGTGCACTTATCCATGTGGCAATTATATATTATTCTCGAGTTCTTTGTTTTTTTGGGGTTTTCAGCTTTGGTATGTGCTTTCGAAGACATTGGCTGAGGATGCGGCTTGGAAATTTGCAAAGGAGAAGAGTATTGACATGGTCACCATTAACCCAGCAATGGTTATTGGTCCTCTCTTACAGCCAACACTTAATACAAGTGCTGCTGCAGTCCTAAGCTTAATTAAAGGTATATGTTTACTGCCTGCAATGCTGACCTTTTTTTTTCCCCCTAATTCTTTACCTTTTATGTTTGTCATTGAAGTCAATATATTGTGCAATTGAATTAGTTCNCATTGAATTGTAAATCTATTTATAAATAAGGAAATGATTGTGCACTTATCCATGTGGCAATTATATATTATTCTTGAGTTCTTTGTTTTTTTGGGGTTTTCAGCTTTGGTATGTGCTTTCGAAGACATTGGCTGAGGATGCGGCTTGGAAATTTGCAAAGGAGAAGAGTATTGACATGGTCACCATTAACCCAGCAATGGTTATTGGTCCTCTCTTACAGCCAACACTTAATACAAGTGCTGCTGCAGTCCTAAGCTTAATTAAAGGTATATGTTTACTGCCTGCAATGCTGACCTTTTTTTTTCCCCCTAATTCTTTACCTTTTATGTTTGTCATTGAAGTCAATATATTGTGCAATTGAATTAGTTCGTGTCGTTAACGAGCTACAATAGTCTGCTGAAATTTCCAGTTGGCTGGTCGTAGAACTAGGAAGTGCAACAAGTCATTTGATGAACTTTCAGAAGGCTGACTACCTTAATGACACTGGTTCTGAGGTGGTTCTTGTGTTACTTACTGTTGATCACCGGTATTTACCTTGTTGCTGGTTTTTTGGAATGGGGACGTTTTGTACAGTACTGCAAAACTAAATCTTGCTAAGGAACATTTATATGTTTTCAAAATTGTCTTGTAATGGATTTGCATCAAGTTCTAACAGTTAATTTTTTCAAGGAAATTAAATAGTTTTTGTTTCGGCTTAGTATTGACTTTATTTAATTGCATATCTAGATGTTTTTGTTCGGATGAAACTTCTAGCAAGGCTTTTAGTATTTTTTGAGTTCCTTTTATTGCATGGCAATAATAACTAATACCAGGGAATGTGGTGTGAAGCCTAATGATACAAATACATGAATACCATACAGCAGATGTCATTCTTCAACTTTGCTGATAGTGTCTGCTTCTATTCTCTCCTTTTGCCCCCTTAATGCAGGAGCACAAACTTACCCAAATGCGACTTTAGGATGGGTTAACGTTAAAGATGTTGCTAATGCACATATTCAAGCATTTGAAGTTCCATCGGCCTGTGGACGATATTGTTTAGTTGAAAGAGTTTTACACTATTCAGAACTCGTGAACACTGTACACGAGCTTTACCCTACTTTTGAGCTTCCAGAAAAGTAAGTTTTCTTATTTGCCCAAATGTTAAAGCCAAGCACCTTATTTCCAGATCAATGTTATTTCATTTTAAATGATAGTGCTTTCTCCCCCTACCCAATTGACCAAACAAGTTAATCATCTGAAAAAAACTTTGTAGGTGTGCGGACGACAAGCCATACGTTCCGACATATCAGGTTTCGAAGGAAAAAGCGAAAAACTTGGGTATTGAGTTCATCCCATTAGAGGTCAGCCTCAAGGAAACCATTGAATCTCTAAAGGAGAAGGGGTTTGTTGATTTTTGAGTCGTGAGTAGCGCTTTCACAGCCTCATACGTTATCATAAATAAACGGTTCTGACTCATGGCTTTTGGTGTGATCAAACGTTCAATTTGTTACTACCGCTATTTTATTGATTCAGAATATGATGCTACTTTCTCGCTCCAATTAAATTCCATTATGCATGCATATCTTTTACGTAGAAGGGACAAGTTTATTCTTAATTTTTCACCTTTTTAACCAAAATAAAAGAATTCAATAAACAAAAACAATAAAAGAGAAAGGAAATGGTTTGATTTTGTACTTCACTGAGATGCTTCATGCCTCGCATTTCTGACATTGTCCGTTCAAATGTACCAAAAATAAAAGCATTGACGTTCGTGTGGAATTCTGTGGCGGCGCCGCATTACAGTTCGGAGGGGCTGAATGAAGCCCCTGTTTGATTTTTCAAAAGTTACAAATGGTCCCACTGTTAATTTGATTTTCTTATAGAAATATTTATTAAAATTTAAAAATAACTAAAATATTAAATATTTATTTTTACACTTTCAACTTATAAAGAAATATTATTATTTTGAAATCTCTAAGACCCTAACTCTCCTTACACAAACGAATGGAAACTACTCATCTTATTGAGTTTTACCCAATTGATTTTTTACCGATTTTTTTATACGGTGGAAGAAAAAGAGATGAGGTAGAATTTCTATTTTCTCTCAATTTCTCAATTTTAATTTTTTTTAAATTATCAGTGAATAAATAATTAAATTTTCTCTATTTCTCTATTTTAATTTTTTCTAAAATTATTAGTGAATAAATAATAAAATTTAAATCATAAAATATTTAATATTAGTGAAAATAACAAATATCACAATATTTATACAAATAACATAAATATTAGTTAATATAAAAGTTTTGATGTAATTTAAACTTAACAATAGTCTAAAGTTTACAAGCCCACAACCAATAAATCAAAACCTAATTCACTCTCTCACAATCTTACTCATTTTTTCTAAATTATTCACATCGCAATCAACACCCCCTTTGTCCTTATTTCATTGTAGTTCTGCAGTATGTTTCATTCTCATCTCATTAATTTAAACATTTATCCGTTTCACTTATTTCATTACTCACATAAAAATAATTTTTTTATTATAAATCATAAAGATTGATGAAGATAATTATACTGATAATTTATATTTTATAGTGCGATTTTTATAATAGATTAATGTAATGTAAGATATATTATTAAACTTTGTTTAAATTTTTTATTTTAATATAATTAAATTAAATTCAAAAATAATTTTGACGGGAATACAGGAGAGACGGAGATATATACAGGATATCGAGATGAATATGGGATATCGGTCCCTCCTCTCCCCTGCTGCAGCCATCCCTAGGGATGACAAAAATCCTGACGGGGACGGGTACCCTCGGGGATTTTTCCCATTCGGGGAGGGTACGAGTATAATTTTATACCCAATTTTATATTCGGGGAAGGGACGGGGATGAGGTGTAATCCCCATCCCCTACCCATTTCCCCATTTTAATTTTAATTTTAATTTTTAAAAATAAATAACAAAATTATAAATATGTTAAAAATAATAAATATAAAAATATTTATATTATTAAACTTTTAAACTTAATTAACTAATTAAAGTCTTAAATTTTTAATCTAAACCACAATGATAAAGGAGAGAGCTGCTTAATTATAATTTACAACAGTCCTAATCCTAATTCGTATCAGACGGGACAATGAATGCAATATAAGTGTTGTCCTAGTGAGGAAGATTGGTAGTTTGCCATTATTTTGGAAGAGAATTTGAAAAGTTTTTCTGATGTCACTGAGTTATTTTCAAGAACTAAGTATCCGACAACAAATGTATTCTTACACCATGTGTGTGTGATTAAAATTATCTTTATAAGATTGGCTTTTATCACCTTGTGATAGGATTCAACATATGGCTCAGTTGATGTTATTGAAATTTGATAAATATTGGCAAGATATGAGTGAAATTTTGAGTGTAGCCTGTATCTTTGATCCAATGTATAAAAAGAAGTTCATTGAATATTATTTTTCTATGATTTATGGTAGTGTTAAAGAGTTGTATGTTGGGAAAGTGGTCACCCTTTGCCGGGAATTAGTGGAAGAGTATCAATTGAAGTTTTCACCAACTGTTTATTGTTTTGATTATACTGGTAGTAGTTCTTCTACTAGATCTACAGGGGATTCTTATAAGAAAGCAACCAAATGGATGACAGGTTTTGATGATTATGTAAACAATGGAGATTATGTAGTTGTTGCAGATGAATTAGATTCATATTTAGATAAGAAAGTTATACCCCAAATGGAAGATTTTAATATTTTGAGTTGATAGAAGACAAATGCTAATAAGTATCCTACATTTGCTCGAATTGCTAGAGATATTTTGGCAATTCCAATTACAACAGTTGCTTCTGAATCAGTTTTTAGTACCGGTGGTAGAGTTGTGAGCTCAGACCATAACAAACTTTATCCAAACACATTGGAGGCCTTAATGTGCTGTCAAAGTTGGTTACGAGCTTACAATAGCAGTATGAGTTTAT
>MKYO02000192.1:14836-31166 GCA_002013955.2 Citrus medica
GAGGGGCCACCATGTGCCAAAAATAGGCCGCGGGTACAGCCGCGCCCAAAAATAAGTGCCTGAAGGTCGGGGCGCCAAAGCCCCCCTGCGGAAAAATGCCCAAAAAATGGGTGGGCTATATAGCCTTGGGGGGTGGCGCTGGCGAAGTTCGTCCGCCGGACACGGACTGGTGCGAGACATTGCGAGGGGCCTCCGTGTGCCAAAAATAGGCCACGGACACAGCCGCGTACAAAAATAAGTGCCCAAAGGTCGGGACGCCAAAGCCCCCCCGCGGAAAAATGCCCAAAAAACGGGTGGGCTATAGCCTTTTGGGGTGGGGATGGCAAAGTTTGTCCGCCGGACTCGGAATGGGGCGAGACTTTGCGAGGGGCCTCCGTGTACCAAAAATAGGCCGCGGACACAGCCGCGCCCAAAAATTAGCTCCCGAAGGTTGGGGCGCCAAAGCCCCCCTGCGGAAAAATACCGAAAAAAAGGGTGGGCTATAGCCTTGGGGGTGGGGCTGGCGAAGTTTGTCTGCCGGACTCGGAATGGGGCGAGAGTTTGCGAGGGACTTCCGTTTGCAGAAAATAGGCCACGGGCACAGCCACGTCCAAAAATAAGTGCCCGAAGGTCGGGGCGCCAAAGCCCCCTGCGGAAAAATGCCCAAAAAATGGGTGGGCTATAGCCTTGGGGGGTGGGGCTGGCGAAGTTTGTCTGCCGGACTCGGAATGGGGCGAGAGTTTGCGAGGGACTTCCGTTTGCAGAAAATAGGCCACGGGCACAGCCACGTCCAAAAATAAGTGCCCGAAGGTCGGGGCGCCAAAGCCCCCTGCGGAAAAATGCCCAAAAAATGGGTGGGCTATAGCCTTGGGGGGGGGGGATGGCTAAGTTCGTCCGCTGGACTCGGAATGGGGCGAGACTTTGCGAGGGGCTTTGTGTACCAAAAATAAGCCGCGGGCACAGCCGCGCCCAAAAATTAGCTCCCGAAGGTTGGGGCGCCAAAGCCCCCCTGCGGAAAAATGCCCAAAAAAAGGGTGGGCTATAGCCCTGGGGGGTGGGGCTGGGAAATTGTTCCGCCGGACTCGGAATCGGGCGAGCCCTTGCGAGGGGCCTCCGTGTGCCAAAAATAGGCCACGGGCACAGCCGTACCAAAAAATAAGCTCCCGATGGTCGGGGCGCCAAAGCCCCCCGGCGGAAAAATGCCTAAAAAAGGGGTGGGCTGTAGCCTTGGGTGGTGGGGCTGGCGAAGTTCGTCCGTCGGACTCGGAATGGGGCGAGACTTTGTGAGGGGCCTCTGTGTGTGAAAATTAGCTCGCGGCCACAGCCGCGCCCAAAATATATGCCCGAGATTCAGGGTGCAAAAGCCCCCCTGCGGAAAAATGCCCAAAAAACGGGTGGGCTATCGGCTTGGGGGGTGGTGCTTGCGAAGTTCGTCCGCCGAACTCGGAATAGGGCGAGACTTTACGAGGGGCCTCCGTGCACCAAAAATAGGCCGCGGCCACAGCCTCCCCTAAAAATAAGTGCGCGAAGGTCAGGGCGCCAAAGCCCCCCGTCGGAAAATTCCCAAAAAACGGGTGGGCTATAGCCTTGGGGGGTGGGGCTGGCGAAGTTCGTCCGTCGGACTCGGAATGGAGCGAGACTTTGTGAGGGTCCTCTGTGTACCATAAACAGGCTGCGGGCACAGCCGTGCCCAAAAATAAATGCTTGAAGGTCGGGGCGCCAAAGCCCCCCTGCGGAAAAATGCCCAAAAAATGGTTGGGCTCTAGCCATGGGTGGTGGGGCTGGCGAAGTTTGTCCGCCGGACTCGGAAAGGGTCGAGACTTTACGAGGGCCCTCCGTGTGCCAAAAATAAGCGCCCGAAGGTCAGGGCACCAAAGACCCCCCGCGGAAAAATGCCCAAAAAATGGGTGGGCTATAGCCTTGGGGAGTGGGGCGGGCGAAGTTCGTCCGTCGGACTCGGAAAGGGGCGAGACTTTGAGAGGGGCCTCCGTGAGCCCAAAATAGGTCGTGGACGCAGGCGCGCCCAAAATAAATGCCCAAAGGTCCGGGCGCCAAAGCCCCCCTGCGGAAAAATGCCCAAGAAATGGTTGGGCTATAGCCTTGGGGGGTGGGGCTGGCGAAGTTCGTCCGCCGGACTCGGAATGGGCTGAGACTTTGCGAGGGGCCTCCGTGTGCCAAAAATAGTCTGTGGCTAATCCGGGCCCAAAAATAAGCGCCCGAAGGTCGGGGCGCCACAGCCCCACTGCAGAAAAATGTCCAAAAAATGGGTGGGCTATAGTCTTGGCGGGTGGGGCTGGCGAAGTTTGTCTACCGGACTCGGAATGGCCCGAGAGTTTACGAGGGGCATCCGTGTGCGAAATATTGGCCGTGCGCACAGCCGCGCCCAAAAATAAGTGCCCGAAGGTCAGGGCGCCAAAGCCACCCTTCGGAAAAAAGCCCAAAAAAGGGTGCGCTATAGCCTTGGGGGGTGGGGCGGGCGACGTTCGTCCGTCGGACTCGGAATGGGGCGAGACTTTGCGACGGGCCTCCGTGTGCAAAAAATAGGCCGCGGGCACAGCCACGCCCAAAAATAAGCGCCCGAAGGTTGTGGTGCCAAAGCCCCCCTACGGAAAAATTCCCAAAAAATGGGTGGGCTATATCCTTGGGGGGTGGGGCTGGCGAAGTTCGTCCGCTGGACTCGGAATGGGGCGAGATTTTGCGAGGAGCCTCCGTGTGCCAAAAAAAGGCCACGGATACAGCCGCTCCCAAAAATAAACCCCCAAAGGTCAGGGCGCCAAAGCCCCCCGGCGGAAAAATGCCCAAAAAATGGGTGGGCTATAGTCTTGGCGGGTGGGGCTAGCGAAGTTCGTCCGCCGGACTCAGAATGGGGCGAGACTTTGCGAGGGGCCTCCGTGTGCCAATAATATGCCGTGGGCACAAACACAGCCGCGCCCAAAAATAAGTGCCCAAAGGTCGGGGCGCCAAAGCCCCCCGGCGGAAAAATGCCCAAAAAACGGGTGGGCTATAGCCTTGGGGGGTGGGGCTGGCGAAGTTCGTCCGCCGGACTCGGAATGGGCCGAGACTTTGTGAGGGGCCTCCGTGTGCCAAAAATAGGCTGCGGCAAATCCGGGCCCAAAAATAAGCGCCCAAAGTTCGGGGCGCCAAAGCCCAACTACAGAAAAATGCCCAAAAAACGGGTGGCCTATAGTCTTGGCGGGTGGGGCTGGCGAAGTTTGTCCACCGGACTCGGAATGGCCCGGGACTTTACGAGGGGCATCCGTGTGCGAAATATTGGCCGCGCTCACAAGCGCGCCCAAAAATAAGTGCCCGAAGATCGGGGCGCCAAAGCCCCCCTTCGGAAAAATGCCCAAAAAAAGGGTGGGCTATAGCCTTGGGGGGTGGGGCGGGCGACGTTCATCCGTCGGACTCGGAATGGAGCAAGACTTTGCGAGAGGCCTCCGTGTGCAAAAAATAGGTCGCTGGCACAGCCACGTCCAAAAATAAGGGCCCGAAGGTTGTGGCGCCAAAGCCCCCCTACGCAAAAATGCCCAAAAAATGGGTGGGCTATGACCTTGCGGGGTGGGGCTGGCGAAGTTCGTCCGCCGGACTCGGAATGGGGAAAGATTTTGCGAGGAGCCTCCGTGTGCCAAAAAAAGGCCGCAGATACAGCCACGCCCAAAAATAAACGCCCAAAGGTCGGGGCGCCAAAGCCCCCCGGCGGAAAAATGCCAAAAAAATGGGTGGGCTATAGTTTTGGCGGGTGGGGCTGGCGAAGTTCGTCCATCGGACTCGGAATGGGGCGAGGCTTTGCGAGGGGCCTCGGTGTGCCAAAAATAGGCCACTCGCACAGCTGCGCCAAAAAATAAGCACCCGAAGGTCGGGGCGCCAAAGCCCCCCTACGGAAAAATGCCCAAAAAACGGGTGGGCTATAGCCTTGGGGGGTGGGCCCAGCGAAGTTCGTCCGTCGGACTCGGAATGGGGCTACACTTTGCGAGGGTCCTCTGTTAACCAAAAATAGGCCGCGGGCACAGCCGTACCCAAAAATAAGCGCCCGAAGGTCGGGGCGCCAAAGCCCCCCTGCGGAAAAATACCCAAAAAATGGGTGGGCTATAGCCTTGGGGGGTGGGGCTGGCGAAGTTCGTCCGCCGGACTCGGAATGGGGTGAGATTTTGCGAGGGGCCTCCGTGTGCCAAAAATAGGCCGCGGGCACAGCCTCGCCCAAAATTAAGCACCCGAAGGTCGGGGCGCCAAAGCCCCCCTGCAGAAAAATGCCCAAAAAACGGGTGGGCTATAGCCTTGGGGGGTGGGGCTGGCGAAGTTCGTCCGCCGGACACGGAATGGGCCGAGACTTTGTCAGGGGCCTCCATTTGTGAAAATAAGCCTGTGGGCACAGCTGCGCAAAAAATAGGCGCCCGAACTTCGGGGCGCTAAAGTCCCCCTGCGGAAAAATGCCCAAAAAACGGGTGGGCTATAGCCTTGGGGGGTGGGGCTGGCAAAGTTCCCCGCCAGACACGGAATGGGGCTAGACTTTGCGAGGGCCCTCCGTGTGCCAAAAGTAGGCTGCGGACACAGCCGCGCCCAAAAATTAGCACCCGAAGGTTGGGGCGCCAAAGCTCCCTTGCCGAAAAATGCCCAAAAAACGGGTGGCCTATAGCCTTGGCGGGTGGGGCTGGCGAAGTTCGTCCGCCGGACTCGGAATAGGGCGAGATTTTTCGAGGGGCCTCCATGTGCCAAAAATAGGCCGCGGGCACAGCCGTGCCCAAAAAAGAAGCACCCGAAGGTCGGGGCACCAAAGCCCCCCTGCAGAAAAATGCCCAAAAAACGGGTGGGCTATAGCCTTGGGGGGTGGGGCGGGCGAAGTTCGTCCGTCGGACTCGGAATGGAGTGAGACTTTGAGAGGGGCCTCCGTGTGCCCAAAATAGGCCGTGGACACTGCCGCGCCTAAAATAAATGCCCAAAGGTCGGGGCGCCAAAGCCCCGTGCAGAAAAATGCCCAAAAAATGGGTGGGCTATAGCCTTGGGGGGTGGGGCTGGCGAAGTTCGTCCGTCGGACACGGAATGGGCCGAGACTTTGTGAGGGGCCTCCATTTACGAAAAATAGCCCGTGGGCACAGCCGCGCCCAAAAATAGTCGCCCGAACTTCGGGGCGCCAAAGTCCCCCTGCGGAAAAATGCCCAAAAAATGGGTAGGCTATAGCCTTGGGGGGTGGGGCTGGCGAAGTTCCCCGCCAGACTCAGAACGGGGCAAGACTTTACGAGGGGCCTCCGTGTGCCCAAAGTAGGCTGCGGATACAGTCGCGCCCAAAAATTAGCACCTGAAGGTTGGGGCGCCAAAGCTCCCCTGGCGGAAAATGCCCAAAAAATGGGTGGGCTATAGCCTTGGCGGGTGGGGCTGGCGAAGTTCGTCCGCCGGACTCGGAAATGGGGCGAGATTTTTTGAGGGGCCTCCATGTGCCAAAAATAGGCCGCGGGCACAGCCGTGCCCAAAAAAGAAGCACCCAAAGGTCGGGGCACCAAAGCCCCCCTGCGGAAAAATGCCCAAAAAACGGGTGGGCTATAGCCTTGGGGGTGGGGCTCACGAAGTTCATCCGCTGGACCCGGAATGGGGCGAGACTTTGCGACGGTCGTCCGTGTGCCAAAAATAGGCCGTGGGCACAGCCACGCCCAAAATTAAGCGCCCGAAGGTCGGGGTGCCAAAGTCCCCCCGCGGAAAAATGCCCAAAAAACGGGAGGGCTATAGCCTTGGGAGTAGGGGCTGGTGAAGTTCGTCCGCGGGACTCGTAATGGGGCGAGACTTTGCGAGGGGCCTCCGTGTACAAAAAATAGGCCGCGGGCACAGCCGCGCCCAAAATTAAGCGCCCGAAGGTCGGGGCGCCAAAGCGCCCCTGCGGATAAATGCCCAAAAACCAGGTGGGCTATAGTTTTGGCGGGTGGGGCTGGCGAAGTTCGTCCGACGGACACGGAATGGGACGAGACTTTACGAGGGGCCTCCGTGTGCCAAACATAGGCCGCGTAATCAGCCACGCCCAAAAATAAGCGGCCGAAGGTCGGGGCGCCATGGCCCCCCGGCGGAAAAAGCCCAAAAAATGGGTGGGCTATAGCATTGGGGGGTGGGGCTGGCGAAGTTCATCCGTCGGACTAGGAATGGGGCGAGACTTTGCGAGGGTCCTCCGTGTGTCAAAAATAGGCCGCGGGCACAGCCGCGTCCAAAAATAAGCGCCCGAAGGTCAGGGCGCCAAAGCCCCCCTGCGGAAAAATGCCCAAAAAATGGGTGGGCTATAGCCTTGGGTGGTGGGGCTGGCAAAGTACGTCCGCCGGTCTCGGAATGGGGCGAGACTTTGCGAGGGGCCTCCGTGTACTGAACATATTCCACAGGCACAGGCGCGCCCAAAAATAAGCGCCCGAAGGTCGGGGCGTGAAAGCCCCCCTACGGAAAAATGCCAAAAAAACGGGAGGGCAATAGCCTTGGGGGGTGGGGCCAGCGAAGTTCATCCGCCGGACTCGGAATGGGGCGAGATTTTGTGAGGGGCCTCCATGTGCCAAAAAATAGGCTGCGGACACAGCCGTGCCCAAAAATAAATGCCCGAAGGTCGGGGCGCGGAAGCCCACCGGCGGAAAAATGCCCAAAAAACGGGTGGGCTTTAGTCTTGGCGGGTGGGGCTGGCGAAGTTCGTATGCCGGACTCGGAATGGGGCGAGACTTTCCGAGAGGGCTCCATGTGCCAAAAATATTCCTCGTGCACAGCCGCGCCCAAAAATAAGCACCCGAAGGTCGGGTCGCCAAAGCCCCCCTGCGGAAAAATGCCCAAAAAACGGGTGGGCTATAGCCTTGGGTGGTGGGGCTGGCGAAGTTCGTCCGTCGGACTCGGAATTGGGTAAGACTTTGCGAGGGGCCTCCGCGTGCTAAAAATACACCGCGGGCACAGCCGCGCCCAAAAATTAGTGCCCGAAGGTCGGGGCGCCAATGCCTCCCTGCGGAAAAAAGCCCAAAAAATGGGTGGGCTATAGCCTTGGGGGGTGGGGCTGGCGAAGTTCGTCCGGCGGACTCGGAATGGGGCGAGACTTTGCGATGGGCCTCCGTGTGCCAAAAATAGGCCACGGGCACAGCCGCGCCCAAAATTAAGTGCCCGAAGGTCGGGGAACCAAAGCCCACCTGCGGGAAAATGCGCAAAAAACGGGTGGGCTATACCCTTGGGTGATGGGGCTGGCGATGTTTGTCCGCCGGACTCGGAATGGGGTGACACTTTGCAAGGGGCCTCCGTGTGGCAAGAAAAGGTCGCGGGCACAGCCACGGCAAAAACTAAGCACCCGAAGGTCGGGGCGCCAAAGCCCCTCGGCGGAAAAACGCCTAAAAAACGGGTGGGCTATAGCTTTGGGCGTGGGGCTTGCGAAGTTCGTCCGCCGGACTCGGAATGGGGCGAGACTTTGCAAGGGGCCTCCCTGTACCGAAAATAGGCCGTGGGAACATCTGTGCCCAAAGGTCGGGGCGCCAAAGCCCCCCTGCGGAAAAATGCCCAAAAAACGGGTGGGCTATAGCTTTGGGCGTGGGGCTTGCGAAGTTCGTCCGCCGGACTTGGAATGGGGCGAGACTTTGCGAGGGGCTTCCGTGTGCCAAAACTAGGCTACGGGCACAGACGCGCCTAAAAATAAGCGCCCGAAGGTCGGGGCGCCAAAGTCCCCCTGCGGAAAAATGCCCAAAAAACGGGTGGGCTATAGCCTTGGGGGGTGGGGCTGGCGAAGTTCGTCCACCGGACTCGAAATGGGGCGAGACTTTGTGAGGGGCCTCCGTGTGCTGACATAGTCTATGGGCACAGCCGTGCTCAAAAATAAGCGCCCGAAGGTCGGGGCGCCAAAGCCCCCATGCGGAAAAATAGCCAAAAAACGGGTGGGCTATAGCCTTGGGGGGTGGGGCTGGCGAAGTTCGTCCGCCGGCCTCGGAATGGGGCGAAAGTTTACCAGGGACCTCCATGTACCAAAACTAGGCCGCGGGCACAGCCGCACCTAAAAATAAGCGCCCGAAGGTCAGGGCGCCATAGCCCCCCTGCGGAAAAATGCCCAAAAAATGGGTGGGGTATAGCCTTGGGGGTGGAGCTGGCGAAGTTCGTCCACCGGACTCGGAATGGGGCGAGACTTTGCGAGGGGCCTCCGTGTCCTGAACATAGTCCACGGGCACAGCCGCGCCCAAAAAAAAGCCCCCGAAGGTCTAGGTGCCAAAGCACCCCTGCAGAAAAAGGCCCAAAAATGGGTGGGCTATATAGCCTTGGGGGGTGGGGATTGCGAAGTTCGTCCGCCGGGCTCGGAATGGGACGAGACTTTACGAGGGGCCTCCATGTGCTAAAAATATGCCGTGGACATAGCCCCACCCAAGCATAAGCATCCAAAGGTCTGGGCGCCAAAGCCCCCCTGCGGAAAAATGCCCAAAAAACGGGTGGGCTATATAGCCTTGGGGGGGGAGGGGGCTGGCGAAGTTCGTCCGCCGGACTCGGAATGGGACGAGACTTTACGAGGGGCCTCCGTGTGCCGAAAATAGTCAGCGGGCACAGCCGCGCCCGAAGGTCGGTACGCCAAAGCCCCTCTGTGGAAAACTTCCCAAAAAACGGGTGGGCTATATAGCCTTGGGGGGGGAGGGGGCTGGCGAAGTTCGTCCGCCGGACTCGGAATGGGACGAGACTTTACGAGGGGCCTCCGTGTGCCAAAATTAGGCCACGGGCACAGCCGTACCCAAAAGTAAGCGCCCGAAAGTCGGGGCTCCGAAGCCCCGCAGCGGAAAAATGCCCAAAAAATGGGTGGGCTATAGCCTTTGGGGGGTGGGGCTGCCGAAGTTCGTCCGCCGGATTCGGAATGGGGCGAGACTTTGCGAGGGGCCTCCGTGTGCCAAAAATAGGCCGCGGGCACAGCCGCATCCAAAAGTAAGCACCCAAAGGTCGGGGCGCCAAAGCCCCCCCGCGGAAAAATGTCCAAAAAACGGGTTGGCTATAGCCTTGGAGGGTGAGGCTGGCGAAGTTCGTCTGCCGGACTTGGAATGGGGTGAGACTTTGTGAGGGGCCTCCGTGTGCCATAAATAGGCCATGGGCACAGCCGCACCCGAAGGTCGAGGCGCCAAAGTACACATGCCGAAAAATGCCAAAAAAACGGGTGGGCTATATAGGCTTGGGGGGTGGGGCTGGCGAAGTTCGTCCGCCGGGCTCGGAATGGGGCGAGACTTTACGAGGGGCCTACGTGTACCAAAAATAGGCCGCGAAAACAGCCGTGCCCAAAAATAAGCACCCGAAGGTCTGGGCGCCAAAGCCCCCCTGCGGAAAAATGCCCAAAAAACGGGTGGGCTATATCGCCTTGGGGGGTGGGGCTGGCGAAGTTCGTCCGCCGGACTCGGAATGGGGCAAGACTTTGCGAGGGGCCTCCGTGTGCCAAAAAAAGGCCGCGGGCAATCCCGTGCCCAAAAGTAAGCGCCCGAAGGTCGGGGCGCCGAAGCCCCCCTGCGGAAAAATGCCCAAACAACGGTTGGGCTATAGCCTTGGGTGGTGGCTCCGGCGAAGTTCGTCTGCCGGACTCGGAATGGGGCGAGACTTTACGAGGGGACTCCGTGTGGCAATAATAGGCCGCGGGCACAGCCACGCCCAAAAGTAAGCACCCGAAGGTCGGGGCGCCAAAGCCCCCCTGCGGAAAAATGCCCAAACAACGGGTGGGATATAGCCTTGGGGGGTGGGGCTGGCGAAGTTCATCCGCAGGATTCGGAATGGGACGAGACTTTGCGAGGGGCCTCCTTGTTCAAAAAATAGGCCGCGGGCACAGCCGTACCCAAAAGTAAGCACCCAAAGGTCTGGGCGCCAAAGCCCCCCTGCGAAAAAATGACCAAAAACGGGTGGCCTATAGCCTTGGGGGGTGGGGCTGGCAAAGTTCATCCACCGGACTCGGAATGGGGCGAGACTTTGCGAGGGGCCTCCGTGGGCCAAAAATAGGGCGCGGGCACAGCCGTACCCAAAAGTTAGCACCCGAAGTTCGGGGCGCCAAAGCCCTCCTGCAAAAAAATGACCAAAAAACGGGTGGGCCATAGCCTTGGGGGGTGGGCCCGTCAAAGTTCGTCCACCGGACTCGGAATGGGGCGAGACTTTGCGAGGGGCCTCCGTGTGCCAAAAGTAGGCCACGGGCACAGCCGTGCCCAAAAGTAAGCACCCGAAGGTCGGGGCGCCAAAGCTCCCCTGCAGAAAAATGACCAAAAAACGGGTGGGTTATAGCCATGGGGGGTGGGGTTGGCGAAGTTCATCCGCCGGACTTGGAATGGGGGGAGACTTTGCGAGGGGCCTCCGTGTGCCAAAAATATGCCGCGGACACAGCCGCACCCAAAAGTAAGCACCCGAAGGTCGGGGCGCCAAAGCTCCCCTGCAGAAAAATGACCAAAAAACGGGTGGGTTATAGCCATGGGGGGTGGGGTTGGCGAAGTTCATCCGCCGGACTCGGAACCCTGCGGGAATTTGTTAGGGGCCTCCGTGTGCCAAAAATATGCCGCGGACACAGCCGCACCCAAAAGTAAGCACCCGAAGGTCGGGGCGCCAAAGCCCCCCTGCGGGAAAATGCCCAAAAAATGGGTGGGCTATAGCCTAGGGGGTCGTGCTGGCAAAGTTCATCCACCGGACTCGGAATGGGGCGGGACTTTGCTAGTGGCCTCCGTGTGCCGAAAATAGTCCGCGGGCACAACCGCGCCCAAAACTAAGCGCACGAAGGTCGGTGCGCCAAAGGCCCCCTGCGGAAAACTGACCAAAAAATGGGTGGGTTATATAGCCTTGGGGGGTGGGGTTGGCGAAGTTCATCCGCCGGACTCGGAATGGGCAAAAATAGGGGCCTCTGTGTGCCAAAAATAGGCCGCGGGCACAGCCGTACCCAAAAGTAAGCGCCCCGGCTGCGGGAATATGCCCAAAAAACGGGTGGGCTATATACCCTTGGGGGTGGGGATGGCGAAGTTCGTCCGCCGGGCTCGGAATGGGGCGAGACTTTACGAGGGGCCTCCGTCTGCCAAAAATAGGCCGCAGACACAGCCGCGTCCAAAAATAAGCGCCCGCAGGTCGGGGTGCCAAAGCTGCCCTGCGGAAAAATGCCCAAAAAACAGGTGGGCTATAGCCTTTGGCAGTGGGGCTGGCGAAGTTCGTCCGCCGGACTCGGAATGGGGCGAGACTTTACGAGGGGCCTCCGTGTGCCAAAAATAGGACGCGGGCACAGCCGCGCCCAAAAATAAGCGCCAGAAGGTCGGGGCGCCAAAGCCCCCTACGGAAAAATACCCAAAAAACGGGTGGGCTATAGCCTTGGGGGGTGGGCCTGGCGAAGTTCGTCCGCCGGACTCGGAATGGGGCAAGACTTTGCGAGCGGATTCCGTGTGCCAAGAATAGGCCAAAGCCGCCCTGCGGAAAAATGCCCAAAAAACGGGTGGGCAATAACCTTTGGGGGTGGGGCAAGCGTACTTCGTCCGCCGGACTCGGAATGGGGCGAGACGTTGCAAGGGGCCTCCGTGTGCAAAAAATATACCACGGGCACACCCGCACCCAAAAATCAGGGCCCAACGGTCGGGGTGCCAAAGCCGCCCTGCGGAAAAATGCCCAAAAAACGGGTGGGCTATAGCCTTTGGCGGTGGGGTTGGCGAAGTTCGTCCGCCGGACTCGGAATGGGGAGAAACTTTGTAAGGGGCCACCGTGTACCAAAAATAGGGCGCGGGCGTAGCCGCGCCCAAAAATACTGCCTGAAGGTTGGGGCGCCCAAGCCACCCTGCGGAAAAATTCCCAAAAATCAGGTGGGCTAGAGCCTTTGGGGGTGGGGCTGGCGAAGTTCGTCCTCCGGACTCGGAATGGGGCGAGACTTTGCAAGGAGCCTCCGTGTGGCAAAAATAGGCCGCGGGCACAGCCGCGCCCAGAAATAACCGCCCGAAGGTCGGGGTGCCAAAGCCCCCCCGCGGTAAAATGCCCAAAAAACGGGTGGGCTATAGCCTTGGGGGGTGGGGCCGGCGATGTTCGTCCGCCGGACTGGGAATGGGGCGAGACTTTGCAAGGGGCCTCCGTGTGCCAAAAATAGGCCGCGGGCACAGCCACGCCCGAAGGTCAGGGCACCAAAGCCCCCCTGCGGAAAAATACAGAAAAAACGGGTGGGGCTGGCGAAGTTCGTCCGCTGGACTCGGAATGGGGCGAGACTTTGCGAGGGTCCTCCGTGTGCCAAAAATAGGCCGCGGGCACAGCCACGCCCAAAAATAGGCGCCCGAAGGTCGGGACGCCAAAGCCCGCTTAGCCTTTGGTGGTGGGGCTGGCGAGGTTCGTCCGCCAGACTCGGAATGGAGCGAGGCTTTGCGAGGGGCCTCCGTGTGCCAAAAATAGGCCGCGGACACAGCCGCGCCCAAAGATAAGCGCCCGAACTGCGAAAAAAGCCCAAAAAATGGGTGGCCTATAGCCTTAGGGGGTGGGGCTGGCGAAGTTCGTCCGCCGGACTCAGAGTGGGGCAAGACTTTGTGAGGGGCCTCCGTGGGCCAAAAATAGGCCACCGGCATAGCTGCGCCCAAAAATAAGCACCCGAAGGTCGGGTCGCCAAACCCCCCTTGCGGAAAAATGCCCAAAAAAAGGGTGGGCTATAGCCTTGCGGGGAGGGGCTGGCGAAGTTCGTCCGCCGGACTCAGAATGGGGCGAGACTTTGTCGAGGGGCCTCCGTGTGCCAAAAATAGGCTGTGGGCACGGCCGCGCCCAAAAATAAGCTCCTGAAGGTCGGGGTGCCAAAGCCCCCCTGCGGAAAAATGTCCAAAAAACGGGTGGGCTATAGCCTTGGGGGGTGGGGGCTGGTGAAGTTCGTCTGCTGGACTCGGAATGGGGAGAGACTTTCCGAGGGGCGACCATGTGCCAAAAATAGGCCGCAGGCAAGGACGCACCCAAAAATAAGCGCCCAAAGGTCGCAAGGGGCCTCCGTGTGCCAAAAATAGGCCGCGGGCAAAGCCACGCCCAAAAATAAGCGCCCGAAGGTAGGGGTACCAAAGCCCCCCCCTGAAAAATGCCCAAAAAATGGGTGGGCTATAGCCTTGCGGGGAGGGACTGGCGAAGTTCGTCCGCCGGACTGGGAATGGGGCGAGACTTTGCGAGGGGACTCCATGTGCCAAAAATAGGCTGCGGTCACAGCCGCGCCCAAAAATAAGCGCCCGAAGGTCGGGGCCCCAAAGCCCCCCTGCGGAAAAAAGCCCAAAAAACGGGTGGGCTATAGCCTTGGGGGGTGGGCTGGCGAAGTTCGTCCGCCGGACTCGGAATGGGGCGCGACTTTGCGAGGGGCTTCCGTGTGCCAAAAAGAGGCCGCGGGCACAGCCGCGTCCAAAAATAGGTGCCTGAAGGCCGGGGCACCGAAGCCCCCTACGCAAAAATGCCCAAAAAACGGGTGGGCTATAGCCTTTGGGGGTGGGGCTGGCGAAGTTCGTCCGCCGGACTCGGAATGGGGCGAGACTTTGCAAGGGGCCTCCGTGTGCCAAAAATTGACCATGGGCACAGTCGCGCCAAAAAGTAAGCGCCCGAAAGTTGGGATGCCAGAGCCCCCTGGTGGAAAAATGCCCAAAAAACGGGTGGGCTATAGCCTTGGGGGGTAGGGCTGGCGAAGTTCATCCGCCGGACTCGGAATGAGATGAGACTTTGCAAAGGCCCTCCGTGTGCAAAAAATAGGCCGCGGGCACAGTCGCGCCAAAAAGTAAGGGCCCGAAAGTTGGGATGCCAGAGCCCCCCGGCGGAAAAATGCCCAAAAAAAGGGTGGGCTATAGCCTTGGGGGGTGGGCCTGGCGAAGTTTGTCCGCCGGACTCGGAATGGGGCAAGACTTTGCGAGCGGATTCCGTGTGCCAAGAATAGGCAATGGGAACAGCTGTGCCCAAAAATAAGAGACCGACGGTCGGGGTACCAAAGCCGCCCTGCGGAAAAATGCCCAAAAAACGGGTGGGCAATAACCTTTGGGGGTGGGGCAAGCGTACTTCGTCCGCCGGACTCGGAATGGGGCGAGACGTTGCAAGGGGCCTCCGTGTGCAAAAAATATACCACGGGCACACCCGCACCCAAAAATCAGGGCCCAACGGTCGGGGTGCCAAAGCCGCCCTGCGGAAAAATGCCCAAAAAACGGGTGGGCTATAGCCTTTGGCGGTGGGGTTGGCGAAGTTCGTCCGCCGGACTCGGAATGGGGAGAAACTTTGTAAGGGGCCACCGTGTACCAAAAATAGGGCGCGGGCGTAGCCGCGCCCAAAAATACTGCCTGAAGGTTGGGGCGCCCAAGCCACCCTGCGGAAAAATTCCCAAAAATCAGGTGGGCTAGAGCCTTTGGGGGTGGGGCTGGCGAAGTTCGTCCTCCGGACTCGGAATGGGGCGAGACTTTGCAAGGAGCCTCCGTGTGGCAAAAATAGGCCGCGGGCACAGCCGCGCCCAGAAATAACCGCCCGAAGGTCGGGGTGCCAAAGCCCCCCCGCGGTAAAATGCCCAAAAAACGGGTGGGCTATAGCCTTGGGGGGTGGGGCCGGCGATGTTCGTCCGCCGGACTGGGAATGGGGCGAGACTTTGCAAGGGGCCTCCGTGTGCCAAAAATAGGCCGCGGGCACAGCCACGCCCGAAGGTCAGGGCACCAAAGCCCCCCTGCGGAAAAATACAGAAAAAACGGGTGGGGCTGGCGAAGTTCGTCCGCTGGACTCGGAATGGGGCGAGACTTTGCGAGGGTCCTCCGTGTGCCAAAAATAGGCCGCGGACACAGCCACGCCCAAAAATAGGCGCCCGAAGGTCGGGACGCCAAAGCCCGCCTAAAAAAAATGCCCAAAAAATGGGTGGGCTATAGTCTTGGGGGGGGGGGGCAGGCGGAGTTCGTCCGCCGGACTCGGAATGGGACGAGACTTTTCGAGGGGCTTCCGTGTGCCAAAAAGAGGCCGCGGGCACAGCCGCGTCCAAAAATAAGCGCCCGAAGGTCGGGGCGCCAAAGCCCCCATGCGGAAAAATGCCCAAAAAATGGGTGGACTATAGCCTTTGGGGGTGGGGCTGGCGAGGTTCGTCCGCTGGACTCGGAATGGAGCGAGGCTTTGCGAGGGGCCTCCGTGTGCCAAAAATAGGCCGCGGGCACAGCCGCGCCCAAAGATAAGCACCCGAACTATGAAAAAAGCCCAAAAAATGGGTGGCCTATAGCCTTAGGGGGTGGGGCTGGCGAAGTTCGTCCACCAGACTCGGAGTGGGGCAAGACTTTGTGAGGGGCCTCCGTGGGCCAAAAATAGGCCACCGGCACAGCCGCGCCCAAAAATAAGCTCCTGAACGTCTGGGTGCCAAAGCCCCCCTGCGGAAAAATGCCCAAAAAACGGGTGGGCTATAGCCTTGCGGGGAGGGGCTGGCGAAGTTCGTCCGCCGGACTCAGAATGGGGTGAGACTTTGTCGAGGGGCCTCCGTGTGCCAAAAATAGGCCGCGGGCCCGGCCGCGCCCAAAAATAAGCTCCTGAACGTCTGGGTGCCAAAGCCCCCCTGCGGAAAAATGCCCAAAAAACGGGTGGGCTATAGCCTTGGGGGGGGGGGGGCTGGCGAAGTTCGTCTGCTGGATTCGGAATGGGGCGAGACTTTCCGAGGGGCGACCATGTGCCAAAAATAGGCGGCAGGCAAGGACGCACCCAAAAATAAGCGCCCGAAGGTCGCAAGGGGCCTCCATGTGCCAAAAATAGGCCGCGGGCAAAGCCACGCCCAAAAATAAGCGCCCGAAGGTCGGGGTACCAAAGCCCCCCCCCCCCCCCCCGGAAAAATGCCCAAAAAATGGGTGGGCTATAGCCTTGGGGGTGGGGCTGGCGAGGTTCGTACGCCGGTCTCGGAATGGGGCGAGGTTCGTCCGCCGAGCTCGGAATGGGGCGAGACTTTCCGAGGGGTCTCCGTGTACCAAAACTAGGCCGCGGGCACAGCCACGCCCAAAAATAAGCCCCCGAAGGTCGGGGCGCCAATGCCCCCCTGCGGAAAAATGCCCAAAAAACGGGTGGGCTATAGCCTTGGGGGGTGCGGCTGGCGAAGTTCGTCCGCCGGACTCGAAATGGGGCGAGACTTTGCAAGGGGCCTCCGTGTGCCAAAAAATAGGCCGCGGGGACAGCCGCAGCCAGAAATAACCGCCCGAAGGTCGGGGTCCCAAAGCCTCCCTGCGGAAAAATGCCCAAAAAATGGGTAGGCTATAGCCTTGGGGGGTGGGGATGGCGAAGTTCATCCGCCCGACTCGGAATGGGGTAAGACGTTGTGAGGGGCCTCCATGGGCCAAAAATAGGCCGCGGGCACAGCCACGCCCAAAAATAGGCGCCCGAAGGTCGGGACGCCAAAGCCCGCCTAAGGAAAAATGCCCAAAAAATGGGTGGGCTATAGTCTTGGGGGGTGGGGCTGGCGAAG
>MKYO02000192.1:33770-52547 GCA_002013955.2 Citrus medica
GTGCTATAGCCTTGGGGGGGGGGGGGCTGACGAAGTTCGTCTGCTGGACTCGGAATGGGGCGAGACTTTCCGAGGGGCGACCATGTGCCAAAAATTGGCCGCAGGCAAGTACGCACCCAAAAATAAGCACCCGAAGGTCGCAAGGGGCCTCCGTGTGCCAAAAATAGGACGCGGGAACAGCCACGCCCAAAAATAAGCGCCCGAAGGTCGGGGTGCCATAGTCCCCCCCGGAAAAATGCCCAAAAAATGGGTGGGCTATAGCCTTGGGGGGTGGGCGGGCGAAGTTCGTCCGCCGGACTCGGAATGGGGCGAGACTTTGCGAAGGGCTTCCGTGTGCCAAAAAGAGGCCGCGGACACAGCCGCGTCCAAAAATAAGCGCCCGAAGGTCGGGACGCCAAAGCCCGCCTAAGGAAAAATGCCCAAAAAATGGGTGGCCTATAGCCTTAGGGGGTGGGGCTGGCGAAGTTCCTCCGCCGGACTCGGAATGGGGCGAGACTTTGCGAGGGGCCTCCGTGTGCCAAATATAGGCCGCGGGCACAGCCGCGCCCAAAGATAAGCGCCCGAACTGCGAAAAATGCCCAAAAAATGGGTGGCCTATATCCTTAGGGGGTGGGGCTGGCGAAGTTCCTCCGCCGGACTCGGAATGGGGCGAGTATTTGGGAGGGGCCTCCGTGTGCCAAAAATATGCCGCGGACACGGCCGCGCCCAAAAATTAGCGCTAGAAGGTCGGGGAGCCAAAGCCCCCCTGAGGAAAAAAGACCAAAAAACGGGTGGGCTATAGCCTGGGGGGGGGCTAGCGAAGTTCGTCTGCCGGACTCGGAATGGGGCGAGATTTTGCGAGGGGCCTCCGTGTGCCAGAAATAGGCCGAGGGCACAGCCGCGCCCAAAAATAAATGCCCTAAGGTGGGGGCACCAAAGCCCCCTTGGGGAAAAATGAGCAAAAAATGGGTGGGCTATAGCCTTGGGGGTGGGGCTGGCGAGGTTTGTCCGCCGGGCTCGGAATAGGGCGAGACGTTCCGAGGGGCCTCCATGTACCAAAACTAGGCAACGGGCACAGCCGCACCCAAAAATAAGCCCCCGAAGGTCGGGGTGCCAAAGCCCCCCTGCGGAAAAATGCCCAAAAAATGGGTGGGCTATAGCCTTGGGGGGTGGGGCTGGCGAAGTTCGTCCGCCGGACTTGGAATGGGGTGAGACTTTGCGAGGGGCCTCCGTGTGCCAGAAATAGGCCGAGGGCACAGCCGCGCCCAAAAATAAGTGCCCAAAGGTGGGAACACCAATGCCCCCTTGCGGAAAAATGAGCAAAAAATGGGTGGGCTATAGCCTTGGGGGGTGGGGCTGGCCAAGTTCGTCCGCCGGACTCGGAATGGGGTGACACTTTGCGAGCGGCCTCTGTGTGCCAAAAATAGGCCGCGGGCACAGCCGCGCCCAAAACTAAGCCACCGAAGGTCGGGGCGCCAAACCCCCCTGCGGAAAAATGTCCAAAAAATGGGTGGGCTATATAGCCTTGGGGGGTGGGGCTGGCGAAGTTTGTCTGCCTGACTCGAAATGGGGCGAGACTTTGCGAGGGGCCTCCGTGTGCCAAAAATAGGCCGCGGGCACAGCCACGCCCAAAAATAAGCGCCCGAATGTCGGGGCACCAAACCCCCCTGCGGAGAAAAGCCCAAAAAACGGGTGGGCTATAGCCTTGCGGGGTGGGGCTTGCGTAGTTCGTCCGCCTGACTCGGAATGGAGCGAGGCTTTGCGAGGGGCCTCCGTGTGTCAAAAATAGGCCGCGGACACAGCCGCGCCCAAAGATAGGGGCCCAAAGGTTGGGGCACCAAAGCGCCCCTGCGGAAAAATGTCAAAAAAATGGGTGGCCTATAGCCTTAGGGGGTGGGGCTGGCGAAGTTTGTCCGCCAGACTCAGAAAGGGGCCAGACTTTGTTAGGGGCCTCCGTGTGCCAAAAATAGGCCGCGGACACAGCCGCGCCCAAAGATAGGGGCCCAAAGGTTGGGGCACCAAAGCGCCCCTGCGGAAAAATGCCCAAAAAACGGGTGGGCTATAGCCTTGGGGGGTGGGGCTGGCGAAGTTTGTCCGCCAGACTCAGAAAGGGGCCAGACTTTGTTAGGGGCCTCCGTGTGCCAAAAATGGTCCGCGAGCACAGCCGCGCCCAACAATAAGTGCCCCAAGGTCGGAGCGCCAAAGCTTCCCAACGGAAAAATTCCCAAAAAACGGGTGGGCTATAGACTTGGGGGGTGCGGCTGGCGAAGTTCGTCCGCCGAACTCGGAATGGGGCGACACTTTGTGAGGGGTTCGTTTGGCATAAATAGGCTGCGGGCACAGCCGCGCCCAAAGATAAGCGCCCGAACGTTGGGGCGCCAAAGCGCCCCTGCGGAAAAATGCCCAATAAATGGGTGGCCAATAGCCGTAGGGGGTGGGGCTGGCGAAGTTCGTCCGCCGAACTCGGAATGGGGCGACACTTTGCGAGGGGCCTCTGTGTGCCATAAATAGGCCGCGAGCACAGCCGCGTCCAAAAATAAGCGCCCGAAGGATGGGGCGCCAAAGCCCCCCTGCGGAAAAATGCCCAAAAAACGGGTGGGCTATAGCCTTGGGGGGTGGGGCAGGCGAAGTTTGTCCGCCGGAATCGGAAAGGGGCCAGACTTTTCGAGGGGCCTCCGTGTGCCAAAAATTGGCCGCAAGTTGAGCCGTGCCCAAAAATAACCACCCCAAGGTTGGGGCGCCAAAGCCCCCAGCAGAAATATGCCCAAAAAATGGGTGAACTATAGCCTTGGGGGGTGGGGCTGGCCAAGTTCATCCGCCAGACTCGGAATGGGGTGACACTTTATGAGGGGCCTCTGTGTGCCAAAAATAGGCCGCGGGCACAGCCGCCCCCAAAAATAAGCGCCCAAATGTCCGGGCGCCAAACCCCCCTGCGGAGAAAAGCCCAAAAAACGGGTGGGCTATAGCCTTGGGGGGTGGGGCTGGCAAAGTTCGTCCGCCGGACTCGGAATGGGGTGCGTATTCGGGAGGGGCCTCGTGTGCCAAAAAGAGGCTGCAAACACAGCCGCGCCCAAAAATAAGCGCCTGAAGTTCGTCCGCCGGGCTCGGAAAGGGGCCAGACTTTGCGATGGTCCTACGTGTGCGAAAAATAGGCCGCGAGCACAGCCGCGCCCCAAATTAAGCACATGAAGGTCGGGTCGGCAAAGCCCCCCTGCGGAAAAATGCCGAAAAAACGGGTGGGCTATAGCCTTGGGGGGTGGGGCTGGCGATGTTCATCCGCCAGGCTCGGAATGGGGCGAGACTTTGTGAGGGGTCTTCGTGTGCTAAAAATAGGCCGCGGGCACAGCCGCGTCCAAAGGTCGGCGCGCCAAAGCCCCCCTATGGAAAAATGCCCAAAAAACGGATGGGCTACAGCCTTGGGGGGTGGGGCTGACGAAGTTCGTCCGCCGGACTCGGAATGGGGCGAGACTTTGCGAGGGGCCTCCATGGGCTAAAAATAGGCAAGAGCCACAGCATCGACCAAAAATAAGCACCCGAAGTTCGGGGCGCTAAAGCCCCCCTGCGGAAAAATGCCCAAAAAATGGGTGGGCTATAGCCTTGGGGGTGGGGCTGGCGAAGTTCGTCCGCCGGACTCGGAATGGGGCGAGACTTTGCGAGGGGCCTCCGTGTGCCAAAAATAGGCCGCGAACACAGCCACGCCCAAAAATAAGCCTCCGACGGTCGGGGCGCCAAAACCCCCTGCGGAAAAATGCCCAAAAATCGGGTGGGCTATAGCCTTGGGGGTGGGGCTGGTGAGGTTCGTCCGCCGGGCTCGGAATGGGGCGAGACTTTCCGAGGGGCCTCCGTGTACGAAAACTAGGCCGTGGGCACTGCCGCGCCTAAAAATAAGCCCCCGAAGGTCGGGGTGCCAAAGCCCCCCTGCGGAAAAATGCCCAAAAATCGGGTGGGCTATAGCCTTGGGGGTGGGGCTGGTGAGGTTCGTCCGCCGGGCTCGGAATGGGGCGAGACTTTCCGAGGGGCCTCCGTGTACGAAAACTAGGCCGTGGGCACTGCCGCGCCTAAAAATAAGCCCCCGAAGGTCGGGGTGCCAAAGCCCCCCTGCGGAAAAATGCCCAAAAATCGGGTGGGCTATAGCCTTGGGGGTGGGGCTGGTGAGGTTCGTCCGCCGGGCTCGGAATGGGGCGAGACTTTCCGAGGGGCCTCCGTGTACGAAAACTAGGCCGTGGGCACTGCCGCGCCTAAAAATAAGCCCCCGAAGGTCGGGGTGCCAAAGCCCCCCTGCGGAAAAATGCCCAAAAAATGGGTGGGCTATAGCCTTGGGGGTCGGCTGGCGAAGTTCGTCCGCCGGACTCGGAATGGGGCGAGACTTTGTGAGGGGCCTCCGTGTGCCAAAAATAGGCCACAGCCACAACCGCAATAAAAATAAGCGACCGAAGGTCGGGGCACCAATGCCCCCCTGCGGAAAAAAACAAAAAAAAACGGGTGGGCTATAGCCTTGGGGGTCGGCTGGCGAAGTTCGTCCGCCGGACTCGGAATGGGGCGAGACTTTGCGAGGGGCCACCGTGTGCCAAAACTAGGCCGCGGGCACAGCCGCGCCCGAAGGTCGGGGCGCCAAAGCCCCCATGCGGAAAAATGCCCAAAAAACGGGTGGGCTATAGCCTTGGGGGGTGGGGCTCGCGAAGTTCGTCCGCCAGACTCAGAATGGGGCGAAACTTTGAGAGGGGCCTCCGTGTATCAAAACTAGGCCGCGGACACAGCCGCATCAAAAAATAAGCATCCGAAGGTTGGGGCGCCAAAGCCCCCCAGCGGAAAAATGCCCAAAAAACGGGTGGGCTATAGCCTTGGGGGGTGGGGCTCGCGAAGTTCGTCCGCCAGACTCAGAATGGGGCGAAACTTTGAGAGGGGCCTCCGTGTATCAAAACTAGGCCGCGGACACAGCCGCATCAAAAAATAAGCATCCGAAGGTTGGGGCGCCAAAGCCCCCCAGCGGAAAAATGCCCAAAAAACGGGTGGGCTATAGCCTTGGGGGGTGGGGCTCGCGAAGTTCGTCCGCCAGACTCAGAATGGGGCGAAACTTTGAGAGGGGCCTCCGTGTATCAAAACTAGGCCGCGGACACAGCCGCATCAAAAAATAAGCATCCGAAGGTTGGGGCGCCAAAGCCCCCCAGCGGAAAAATGCCCAAAAAACGGGTGGGCTATAGCCTTGGGGGGTGGGGCTCGCGAAGTTCGTCCGCCAGACTCAGAATGGGGCGAAACTTTGAGAGGGGCCTCCGTGTATCAAAACTAGGCCGCGGACACAGCCGCATCAAAAAATAAGCATCCGAAGGTTGGGGCGCCAAAGCCCCCCAGCGGAAAAATGCCCAAAAAACGGGTGGGCTATAGCCTTGGGGGGTGGGGCTCGCGAAGTTCGTCCGCCAGACTCAGAATGGGGCGAAACTTTGAGAGGGGCCTCCGTGTATCAAAACTAGGCCGCGGACACAGCCGCATCAAAAAATAAGCATCCGAAGGTTGGGGCGCCAAAGCCCCCCAGCGGAAAAATGCCCAAAAAACGGGTGGGCTATAGACTTGGTGGGTGGGGCTGGTGAAGTAGATGTGTATAAGAGACAGGGCTATAGCCTTGGGGGGTGGGGCTCGCGAAGTTCGTCCGCCAGACTCAGAATGGGGCGAAACATTGAGAGGGGCCTCCGTGTATCAAAACTAGGCCGCGGGCACAGCCGCATCAAAAAATAAGCATCCGAAGGTTGGGGCGCCAAAGCCCCCCAGCGGAAAAATGCCCAAAAAACGGGTGGCCTATAACCTTGGGGAGTGGGGCGGGCGAAGTTCGTCCGCCGCACTCGAAATGGGGCAAGACTTTACGAGGGACCTCCCTGTGCTGAAAATAGGCTGCGGGCACAGTCACGTCCAAAAATAAGCGCCCGAAGGTCCGGGCGCCAAAGGCCCCCTACGGAAAAATGCCCAAAAAACGGGTGGGCTATAGACTTGGGGGGTGGGGCTGGCGAAGTTCGTCCGCCGGACTCAGAATGGGGCGAGACTTTGCGAGGGGACTCCGTGTATGAAAAATAGGCCACGGGCACAGCCGCGCCCGAAGGTCGGGGCGCCAAAGCCCCCCATCGAAAAAATGCCCAAAAACCTGGTGGGCTATAGCCTTGGGGGGTGGGGCCGGCGAAGTTTGTTCGCCGGACTTGGAATGGGACGAGACTTTGCGAGAAGCCTCCGTGAGCCAAAAATAGGCCGCGGGCACAGCCATGCCCAAAAATAAGCGCCCGAAGGTCGGGGTGCCAATGCCCTCCTTCCGAAAAATGCCCAAAAAACCGGGTGGGCTATAGCCTTGGGGGGTAGGGCTGGTGATGTTCGTCCGCCGGACTCGGAATGGGGTGAGACATTGCGAGGGGCCTCCGTGTGCCTAAAATAGGCCGCGGACACAAATAAGCACCCGAAGATCGGTGCGCCAAACCCTCCTTGCGGAAAAATGGCCAAAAAGAGGGTGGGCTATAGCCTTGGGGGGTGGGGCTGGCGAAGTTTGTCCGCCGGACTAGGAATGGGGCGAGACTTTGCGAGGGGCATCCTTGTGCCAAAAATAGGCCGCGGGTACAACCGCGCCGAAAAATAAGCGCCCGAAGGTTGGGGCGCCAAAGCCCCCCAGCGGAAAAAACCTAAAAAAATGGTGGGCTATAGCCTTGGAGGGTGGGGCGGGCGAAGTTCGTCCGCCGGACTCGGAATGGGGTGAGAATTTTCGAGGTGCCTCCGGTGCCAAAAATAGACCGCGGGCACAGCCGCGCCCAAAGGTCGGGGTGCCAATGCCCCCCTTCCGAAAAATGCCCAAAAAACAGGGTGGGCTATAGCCTTGGGGGGTAGGGCTGGCGATGTTCGTCCGCCGGACTCGGAATGGGGTGAGACATTGCGAGGGGACTCCGTGTGCCTAAAATAGGCCGCGGGCACAGCCGCGCCCACAAATAAGCACCCGAAGATCGGGGCGCCAAAGCCCCCCTGCGGAAAAATGCCAAAAAACGGGTGGGCTATAGCCTTGAAGGGTGGGGCTGGCGAAGTTTGTCCGCCGGACTCGGCATGGGGCAAGACTTTGCGAGGGGCCTCCGTGTGCCAAAAATAGGCCACAGGCATAGCCGTGCCCAAAACTAAGCGCCCGAAGGTCGCCACGCCAAAGCCCCCCTGCGGAAAAATGCCCAAAAAAAGGGTGGGCTATAGCTTTGGGGGGTGGGGCTGGCAAAGTTCGTCCGCCGGACTCGGAATGGGGTGAGACTTTGCGAGGGGCCTCCGTCTACCAAAAATAGGTCGCGAACACAGCCGCACTAAAAAATAAGCGCCCGAAGGTCGGGCCGCCAAAGCCCCCCTGCGGAAAAATGCCCAAAAAACAGGTGGGCTATAGCCTTCGAGGGGTGGGGCTGGCGAAGTTCGTCCGCCGGACTTGGAATGGGCCGAGACTTTGCGAGGGGCCTCCGTGTGCCAAAAAAAGGCTATGGGCACAGCCGCGCAAAAAAATAAGCACCCGAAGGTCGGGATCCCAAAGCCCCCCTGCGGAAAAATGCCAAAAAAACGGGTGGGCTATAGCCTCGGGGGGTGGGAGTGGCGAAGTTCGTCCGCCGAACTCGGAATGGGGTGAGACTTTGCGAGGGGCCTCCGTGTGCCAAAAATAGGCCGTGGGCACAGCCGCACCCAAAAATAAGCTACCGAACGTTGGTGCGCCCAAGCCCCCCTGTGGAAAAATGCCCAAAAAACAGGTGGGCTACAGCCTTGGTGGGTGGGAATGGCGAAGTTCGTCCCCCGGACTCGGAATGGGGCGAGACTTTTCGAGGTGCCTCCGGTGCCAAAAATAGGCCGCGGGCACAGCCGCAGTCGAAAATAAGCACCCGAAGGTCGGGGTGCCAAAGCCCCCGTGCCGAAAAATGCCCAAAAAACCGGGTGGGCTATAGCCTTGGGGGGTAGGGCTGGCGATGTTCGTCCGCCGGACTCGGAATGGGGTGAGACATTGCGAGGGGTGTCCGTGTGGCTAAAATAGGCCGCGGGCACAGCCGTACCCACAAATAAGCACCCGAAGATCAGGGCGCCAAAGCCCCCCTGCGGAAAAATGCCCAAAAAATGGGTGGGCTGAAGCCTTGGGGGGTGGGGCTGGCGAAGCTCATCTGCCGGACTCGGAATGGGCCGAGACTTTGCGAGGGGCCTCCGTGTGCCAAAAATAGGGCGCGGGCACGGCCGCGCCCAAAAATAAGCGCCCGAAGGTCGGGTCGCCAAAGCCCCCCTGCGGAAAAATGCCAAAAAACGGGTGGGCTATAGCCTTGGAGGGTGGGGCTGGCGAAGTTAGTCCACCGGACTCGGCATGGGGCAAGACTTTGCGAGGGGCCTCCGTGTGCCAAAAATAGGCCGTGGGAACAGCCGTGCCCAAAACTAAGCGCCCGAAGGTTGGCGCGGCAAAGCCCCCCTGCGGAAAAATGCCCAATAAAACGGGTGGGCTATAGCCTTGGGGGGTGGGGCAGGCAAAGTTCGTCCGCCGGACTCGGAATGGGGTGAGACTTTGCGAGTGGCCTCCGTGTGCCACATATAGGCCGCGGGCACAGTCACGCCCAAAAATATGCCCCTGAACGTTGGTGCGCCAAAGCCTCCCTGCGGAAAAATGCCCAAAAAACAGGTGGGCTATAGCCTTGGTAGGTGGGAATGGCGAAGTTAGTCCGCCGGACTTGGAATGGGGCAAGACTTTACGACGGTCCTCCGTTTGCCAAAAATAGGCCGCGGGCACAGCCGTGCCCAAAACTAAACGCCCGAAGGTCGGGGCACCAAAGCCCCCTGCGGAAAAATGCCCAAAAAACGGGTGGGCTATAGCCTTGGTGGGTGGGGCTGGCAAAGTTCGTCCGCCGGACTCGGAATGGGGTGAGCCTTTACGAGGGGCCTCCTTGCGCCAAAAATTGGCCGCCGCCCCAGCCACGCCCAGAAATAAGCGCCCGAAGGTCGGGACGCCAAAGCCCGCCTGCAGAAAAATGCCCAAAAAACAAGTGGGCTATAGCCTTGGTGGGTGGGACTGGCGAAGTTCGTCCGCCGGACTCGGAATGGGGTGAGACTTTTCGAGGTGCCTCCGCGTGCCAAAAATTTGGCGCGGGCACAGCCGTACCCCAAAATAAGAGCCCGAAGGTCGGGGTGCCAATGCCCCCCTGACGAAAAATGCCCAAAAAACCGGGTGGGCTATAGCCTTGGGGCGTAGCGCTGGCGATGTTCGTCCGCCGGACTTGGAATGGGGTGAGACATTGCGAGGGGCTTCCGTGTGCCTAAAATACTCCGCGGGCACAGCCAAACCCACAAATAAGCACCCGAAGATCGGGGCGCCAAAGCCCCCCTGCGGAAAAATGCCAAAAAACAGGTGGGCTATAGGCTTGGAGGGTGGGGCTGGCGAAGTTAGTCCGCCGGACTCGGCATGGGGCAAGACTTTGCGAGGGGCCTTCATGTTCCAAAAATGGGCCGCAGGCGCAGCCATGCCAAAACTAAGCACCCGAAGGTCGGGTCGCCAAACCCCCCCTGCGGAAAAATGCCCAAAAAATGGGTGGGCTATAGCCTTGGTGGGTGGGGCTGGCAAAGTTCGTCCGCCGGACTCGGAATGGGGTGAGACTTTGCGAGGGGTCTCCTTGTGCCAAAAATTGGCCGCAGACCCAGCCGCGGCCAGAAATAAGTGCCCAAAGGGCGGGACGCCAAAGCCCGCCTGCAGAAAACTGCCCAAAAAATAGGTGGGCTATAGCCTTGGTGGGTGGGACTGGCGAAGTTCGTCCGCCGGACTCGGAATGGGGTGAGACATTGCGAGGGGCCTCCGTGTGCCTAAAATAGTTCGCGGCCACAGCCGCACCCACAAATAAGCACCCGAAGATCGGGGCGCCAAAGCCCCCCTGCGGAAAAATGCCCAAAAAACGGGTGGGCTGAAGTCTTGGGGGGTGGGGCTGGCGAAGCTCGTCCGCTGGACTCGGAATGGGCCGAGACTTTGCGAGGGTCCTCCATGTGCCAAAAATAGGGTGCGGGCACAGCCGTGGCCAAAAATAAGCGCCCGAAGGTCGGGCCGCCAAAGCCCCCCTGCGGAAAAATGCCAAAAAAACCCCCCTGCGGAAAAATGCCCAAAAAATGGGTGGGCTATAGCCTTGGTGGGTGGGGCTGGCGAAGTTCGTCCGCCGGACTCGGAATGGGGTGAGACATTGCGAGGGGCCTCCGTGTGCCTAAAATAGTTCGCGGCCACAGCCGCACCCACAAATAAGCACCCGAAGATCGGGGCGCCAAAGCCCCCCTGCGGAAAAATGCCCAAAAAACGGGTGGGCTGAAGTCTTGGGGGGTGGGGCTGGCGAAGCTCGTCCGCTGGACTCGGAATGGGCCGAGACTTTGCGAGGGTCCTCCATGTGCCAAAAATAGGGTGCGGGCACAGCCGTGGCCAAAAATAAGCGCCCGAAGGTCGGGCCGCCAAAGCCCCCCTGCGGAAAAATGCCAAAAAACGGGTGGGCTATAGCCTTGGGGGGTGGGGCTGGCGAAGTTAGTCCGCCGGACTCGGCATGGGGCAAGACTTTGCGAGGGGCCTCCGTGTGCCAAAAATAGGCCTCAGGCGCAGCCGTGCCCAAAACTAAGCACCCGAAGGTCGGGGCACGAAAGCCCCCCTGGGGAAAAATGCCCAAAAAATGGATGGGCTATAGCCTTGGGGGGTGGGGCTGGCAAAGTTCATCCGCCGGACTCGGAATGGGGTGAGACTTTATGAGGGCCCTCCGTGTGCGAAAAATAGGCCGCGGGCACAGCCGCGCTAAAAAATAAGCGCGCGAACATTGGCGTGCCAAAGCCCCCTTGCGGAAAAATGCCCAAAAAACAGGTAGGCTATAGCCTTGGTGGGTGGGAATGGCGAAGTTAGTCCGCCGAACTCGGAATGAGGCAAGACTTTGCGACAGGCCTCCGTGTACCATGAATAGGCCGCGGGCGCAGCCGTGCCCAAAACTAAGCGCCCGAAGGTCGGGGCGCCAAAGCCCCCCTGCGTAAAAATGCCCAAAAAACGGGTGGGCTATAGCCTTGGGGTGTGGAGCTAGTAAAATTCGTCCGCTGGACTCGGAATGGGGTGAGACTTTCCGAGGGGCCTCCTTGTGCCAAAAATTGGCCGCGGGCCCAGCCGCGCCCAGAAATAAGTGCCCGAAGGTCGGGACGCCAAAGCCTGCCTGCGGAAAAATGCCCAAAAAATAGATGGGCTATAGCCTTGGTGGGTGCGACTGGCGAAGTTCGTCTGCCGGACTCGGAATGGGACGAGAGTTTTCGAGGTGCCTCCGCGTGCCAAAAATAGGGCGTCGGCACAGCCGTGCCCAAAAACTAAGCGCCCGAAGGTCGGGGTACCAATGCCCCCCTGACGAAAAATGCCCAAAAAACCGGGTGGGCTATAGCCTTGGGGGGTAGGGCTGGCGATGTTCGTCTGCCGGAATCGGAGTGGGGTGAGACATTGTGAGGGGCCTCCATGTGCCTAAAATAGGCCGCAGGCACAGCCGTGCCCACAAATAAGCACCCGAAGATCGGGGCGCCAAAGCCCCCCTGCAGAAAAATGCCAAAAAACGGGTGGGCTATAGCCTTGGAGGGTGGGGCTGGCGAAGTTAGTCCGCCGGACTCGGCATGGGGCAAGACTTTGCGAGGGGCCTCCGTGTGCCAAAAATAGGCCTCGGGCACAGCCGTTCCCAAAACTAAGCGCCCGAAGGTCGGCGCGCGAAAGCCCCCCTGCGGAAAAATTCCCAAAAAAACGGGTGGGCTATAGCCTTGGGGGGTAGGGCTGGCGATGTTCGTCCGCCGGACTCGGAATGGGGTGAGACTTTGCGAGGGGCCTCTGTGTGCCAAAAATATGCCGCGGGCACAGCCGCGCCCAAAAATAAGCGACGGAAGGTCGGGGATGCCAATGCCCCCCGTCCGAAAACTGCCCAAAAAATCGGGTGGGCTATAGACTTGGGGGGTAGGGCTGGCGATGTTCGTCCGCCGGACTCGGAATGGGGTGAGACTTTGCGAGGGGTCTCCGTGGGCCTAAAATAGGCCGCAACCACAGCCGCGCCCACAAATAAGCACCCAAAGATCGGGGCGCCAAAGCCCCCCTGCGGAAAAATGCCCAAAAAACGGGTGGGCTGAAGCCTTGGGGGGTGGGGCTGGCGAAGCTCGTCCGCCGGACTCGGAATGGCCCGAGACTTTGCAAGGGGCCTCCGTGTGCGAAAAATATGCCGCGGGCACAGCCGCGCCCAAAAATAAGGGCCCGAAGATCGGGGCGCCAAAGCCCCCCTGCGGAAAAATCCCAAAAAACGGGTGGGCTATAGCCTTGGAGGGTGGGGTTGGCGAAGTAAGTCCGCCGGACTCGGCATGGGGCAAGACTTTGTGAGGGGCCTCCGTGTGCCAAAAATAGGCCGCGGGCACAGCCGTGCCCAAAACTAAGCGCCCGAAGGCCGGGGCGCCAAAGCCCCCCTGCGGAAAAATCCCAAAAAACGGGTGGGCTATAGCCTTGGGGGGTGCGGCTGGCGAAGTTCGTCCGCCGGACTCGGCATGGGGCAAGACTTTGTGAGGGGCCTCCGTGTGCCAAAAATAGGCCGCGGGCACAGCCGTGCCCAAAACTAAGCGCCCGAAGGCCGGGGCGCCAAAGCCCCCCTGCGGAAAAATGCCCAAAAAACGGGTGGGCTATAGCCTTGGGGGGTGCGGCTGGCGAAGTTCGTCCGCCGGACTCGGCATGGGGCAAGACTTTGTGAGGGGCCTCCGTGTGCCAAAAATAGGCCGCGGGCACAGCCGTGCCCAAAACTAAGCGCCCGAAGGCCGGGGCGCCAAAGCCCCCCTGCGGAAAAATGCCCAAAAAACTAGTGGGCTATTGCCTTGGGGGTGGGGCTGGTGAAGTTCGTCCGCCGGACTCGAAATGGGGCGAGAATTTCCGAAGAGCCTCCGTGTGCCAAAAATTGGCCATGGGGCCAGCCGCGCCCAAAAATTGGAGCCCGAAGGTTGGGACGCCAATGCCCGCCTGCGGAAAAATGCCCATAAAACGGGTGGGCTATAGGCTTGGTGGGTGGGGCTAGCAAAGTTCGTCCGCCGGACTCGGAATGGGCCGAGACTTTGCGAGGGGCCTCCATGTGCCAAAAATAGGGCGCGAGCACAGCCGCGCCCAAAAAATAAGCCCCCGAAGGTAGGGGCGCCGAAGTCCCCCTGCGGAAAAATGCCCAAAAAACAGGTGGGTTATATCCTTGGGGGGTGGAGCTGGCGAAGTACGTCCGCCGGACTCGGAAAGGCGTGAGACTTTGCGAGGGGCCTCGGTGCGCCAAAAATAGGCCGCGACCACAGCCGCGCCCAAAAATAAGCGACCGAAGGTCGGGGCGCCAAAGCCTCCCCGCGGAAAAATGCCCAAAAAACGGGTGGGTTATAGCCTTGGAGGGTGGGACTGGCGAAGTTCGTCCGCCGGACTCGGAATGGGACGAGACTTTTCGAGGTGCCTCCGTGTACCAAAAATAGGCCACGGGCACAGCCGCGCCCACAAATAAGCACCCGAAGATCGGTGCGCCAAAACCCCCCTGCGGAAAAATGGCCATTTTAAAAGGGTGGGCTATAGCCTTGGGGGGTGGGGCTGGCTAAGTATGTCCGCCGGACCAGGAATGGGGCGAGACTTTGCGAGGGGCATCCTTGTGCCAAATATAGGCCGCGGGCACAGCCGCGCCGAAAAATAAGCGCCCGAAGGCCGGGGCGCCAAAGCCCCCCAGCGGAAAAATACCCAAAAAACTGGTGGGCTATAACCTTGGAGGGTGGGGCTGGCGAAGTTTGTCCGCCGGAGTTGGAATGGGGCGAGAATTTTCGAGGTGCCTCCGGTGCCAAAAATAGGCCGCGGGCACAGCCGCGCCCAAACATAAGCGCCCGAAGGTCGGGGTGCCAATGCCCCCCTTCCGAAAAATGCCCAAAAAACCGGGTGGGCTATAGCCTTGGGGGGTAGGGCTGGCGACGTTCGTCCGCCGGACTCGGAATGGGGTGAGACATTGTGAGGGGACTCCGTGTGCCTAAAATAGGCCGCGGACACAGCCACGCCCACAAATAAGCACCCGAAGATCGGGGCGCCAAAGCCCCCCTGCGGAAAAATGCCAAAAAACGGGTGGGCTATAGCCTTGGAGGGTGGGTCTGGCGAAGTTAGTCCGCCGGACTCGGCATGGGGCAAGACTTTGCGAGGGGCCTCCGTGTGCCAAAAATAGGCCACGGGCACGGCCGTGCCCAAAACTAAGCGCCCGAAGGTCGGCGCGCCAAAGCCCCCTGCAGAAAAATGGCCAAAAAATGGGTGGGCTGTAACCTTGGGGGGTGGGGCTGGCGAAGCTCGTCCGCCGCACTCGGAATGGGGCAAGACTTTACGAGGGGCCTCCGTGTGCCGAAAATAGGCTGCGGGCACAGCCACGTCCAAAAATAAGCGCCCGAAGGTCCGGGCGCCAAAGCCCCCCTGCGGAAAAATGCCAAAAAACGGGTGGGCTATAGCCTTGGAGGGTGGGGCTGGCGAAGTTAGTCCGCCGGACTCGGCATGGGGCAAGACTTTGCGAGGGGCCTCCGTGTACCAAAAATAAGCCGCGGGAACAGTCGTACCCAAAACTAAGCGCCCGAAGGTTGGCGCGCCAAAGCCCCCCTGCGGAAAAATGCCCAATAAAACGGGTGGGCTATAGCTTTGGGGGGTGGCGCAGGCAAAGTTCATCCGCCGGACTCGGAATGGGGTGAGACTTTGCGAGGGGCCTCCGTGTGCCAAAAATAGGCCGCGGGCACAGCCACGCCCAAAAATAAGCGCCCGAACGTTGGTGCGCCAAAACCCCCTTGCGGAAAAATGCCCAAAAAACAGGTGGGCCATAGCCTTGGTGGGTGGGAATGGCGAAGTTAGTCCGCCGGACTCGGAATGAGGCAAGACTTTGCGACGGGCCTCCGTGTACCAAGAATAGGCCGCGGGCGCAGCCGTGCCCAAAACTAAGCGCCCGAAGGTCGGGGCGCCAAAGCCCCCCTGCGGAAAAATGCCAAAAAACGGGTGGGCTATAGCCTTGGGGGGTGGCGCTTGCGAAGTTCGTCCGTCGGACTCAGAATGGGTCGAGACTTTACGAGGAGCCTCCATGTGCCTAAAATAGGTCGCGGGCACAGCCACACCCAAAATAAGCGCCATAGCCTCCCCTGCGGAAAAATGCCCAAAAAATGGGTGGGCTATAGCATTCGGGGGTGGGGCTGGCGAAGTTCATCCGCCGGACTCGGAATGGGGCGAGACTTTGCGAGGGCCCTCCGTGTACCAAAATTAGGCCGCGGCCGTAGCCGCGCCCAAAAATAAGCGACCGAAGGTCGGGGCGCCAAAGCCCCCCTGCGGAAAAATGCCCAAAAAACAGGTGGGCTATAGCCTTGGGGGGTGGGGCTGGCGAAGTTCGTCCGCCGGACTCGGAATGGGGCGAGACTTTGCGAAGGGCCTCCGTGAGCCAAAAATAGGCCGCGGCCACGGTCGTGCCCAAAAATAAGCGACCGAAGGTCGGGGCGCCAAAGCCTCCCCGTGGAAAAATACCCAAAAAACGGGTGGGCTATAGCCTTGGGGGGTGGGACTGGTGAAGTTCGTCCGCCGGACTAGGAATAGGGTGAGACTTTGTGAGGGGCCTCTGTTTGAGAAAAATAGGCCACGGGCACAGCCGCGCCCAAAAATAAGTGCCCGAACGTAGGGCCGCCAGAGCCCACCGTGGAAAAATGCCCAAAAAACGGTTGGGCTATAGCCTTGGGGGGTGGGGCTGGTGAAGTATGTCCGCCGCACTCAGAATGAGGCGAGACTTTGCGAGGGGCCTCCGTGTACCAAAAATAGGCCTTATTCACAGCCGCGCTACAAAATAAGCGCCCGAAGGTCGGGACGCCAAAGCCCCCCTGCGGAAAAATGCCCAAAAAACGGGTGGGCTATAGCCTTGTGGGGTGGAGCTGGCGAAGTTCATCCGCCGGACTCGGAATGGGACGTGACTTTCCGTGGGGCCTCCGTGTGCCAAAAATAGGTAGCAGGCACAGCCGCGCCCAAAAATAAGCACCTGAAGGTCGGGACGCCAAAGCCCCCTGCGGAAAAATGCCCAAAAAATGGTTGGGCAATAGCCTTGGGGGGTGGGGCTGGCGAAGTTCGTCTGCCGCACTTGGAATGAGGTGAGACTTTGCGAGGGGCCTCCGTGTACCAAAAATAGGCCGCGAGCACATCCGCACCCGAAGGTCGGGGCGCCAAAGAGTCCTGTGGAAAAATGCCCAAAAAATGTGTGGGCTATAGCGTTGGGGGGTGTTCCTGGCGAAGTTCGTCCGCCGTAGTTGGAATAGGGTGAGACTTTGCGATGGACCTGGATGGGCCAAAAATAGGCCGTGGGCACAGCCGCGCTAAAAAATAAGCACCTGAAGGTCGGGGCGCTAGAGTTCCCATGCGGAAAAATGCCCAAAAAACGGGTGGGCTATAGCCTTGGTGGGTGGGGCTGGCAAAGTTCGTCCGCCGGACTCGGAATGGGGCGAGACTTTGCGAGGGGCCTCCGTGTGCCAAAAATAGGTAGCAGGCACAGCCGCGCCCAAAAATAAGAGCCCGAAGGTCGGGGCGCCAAAGCCCCCCTGCGGAAAAATGCCCAAAAAACGGGTGGGCTATAGCCTTGGGGGGTGGGGCTGGCGAAGTTCATCCGCCGGACTCGGAATGGGGCGAGACTTTGCGAGGGGCCTTCGATTGCCAAAAATAGGCCGCAGGAACAGCCGCCCCCAAAAATAAGCGCCTGAAGGTCGAGACGCCAAAGCCCCCTGCGGAAAAATGCCCAAAAAATGGTTGGGCTATAGCCTTGGGGGGTGGGGCTGGCGAAGTTCATCCGCCGGACTGGGAATGGGGTGAGACTTTGCGAGGGGCCTCCATGTGCCAAAATTAGGCCGCGGGCACAGCCGTGCCCAAAAATAAGCGACCGAAGGTTGGGGCGCCAAACCCCCCCTGCGGAAAAATGCCCAAAAAACTGATGGGCTATAGCCTTGTGGGTGGGGCGGGTGAAGTTCGTCCGACGGACTCGAAATGGGGCGAGACTTTGCGAGGGGCCTCTGTGTGCCAAAAATAGGCCGCAGGGATGGCCAAACCAAAAAATAAGTGCCCGAAAGTCGGGGAGCCAAAGCCCCCCTGTGGAAAAATGCCCAAAAAACGGGTGGGCTATTGCCTTGGGAGGTGGGGCTGGCGAAGTTCGTCCACCAGACTCGGAATGGGGCGAGACTTTGCGAAGGGCCTCCGTGAGGAGAAAATAGGCCGCGTCCACAGCCGCACCCAAAAATAAGCGCCCGAAGGTCGGGGCGCCAAAGCCTCCCCGCGGAAAAAATGCCCAAAAAACGGGTGGGCTATAGCCTTGGGGTGTGCGGCTGGCGAAGTTCGTCCGCCGGACTAGGAATAGGGCGAGACTTTATGAGGGGCCTCCGTTTGCGAAAAATTGGCCACGGGAACAGCCGCGCCCAAAAATAAGTGCCCGAAGGTAGGGGCGCCAAAGCCCCCCGGCGGAAAAATGCCCAAAAAACGGTTGGGCTATAGCCTTGGGGGGTGGGGCGGGCGAAGTACGTCCGCCGCACTTAGAATGGGGCGAGACTTTGTGAGGGGCCTCCATGTGCCAAAAATAGTCCACGGACACAGCCGCTCCCAAAAATAAGAGCCCGAAGGTCGGGGCACCAAAGGCCCCCTGCGGAAAAATTCCCAAAAAACGTGTGGGCTATAGCCTTGGGGGTGGGGCTGGCGAAGTTCGTCCACCGCCCTCGGAATGGGACGAGACTTTGCGAGGGGCCTCCGAGTGCCATACATAGACCTCGGACACAGCCGCGCCATATAATAAGCGCCTGAAGGTCGGGATGCCAAAGCCCCCCTGCGGAAAAATGCCCAAAAAACGGTTGGGCTATAGCCTTGGGGGGTGGGGCTGGCGAAGTTCGTCCGCCAGACTCGGAATGGGGGGAGACTTTGCGAGGGGCCTCCGTGTGCCAAAAATAGGTCACGGACACAGCCGAGCCCAAAAATAAGCGCCAGAAGGTCGGGGCGCCAAAGCCCCTCTGCGGAAAAATGCCCAAAAAATGGGTGGGCTATAGCCTTGGGGGGTGGGGCGGGTGAAGTTCGTCCGCCGGACTCGGAATGGGACGAGACTTTGTGAGTGGCCTCCATGTGCCAAAAATAGGCTGCGAGCACATCCGCGCCCGAAGGTCGGGGCGCCAAAGCCCCCCTGTGGGAAAATGCCCAAAAAATGTGTGGGCTATAGCGTTGGGGGTGGGGGCTAGCGAAGTTCGTCCGCCGTAGTTGGAATGGGGCGAGACTTTACGAGGGGCCTACGTGTGCCAAAAATAAGCCTAGGGCACAGCCGCGCTCAAAATTAAGCACCCGAAGGTCGGCGTACCTAAGCCCCCGTGCGGAAAAATGCCCAAAAAAAGGGTGGGCTATAGCCTTGGGGGGTGGGGATGGCGAAGTTCGTCCGCCAGACTCGGAATGGGGTGAGACTTTATGAGGGACCTCCGTGTGCTAAAAATAGGCCGCGGTCAAAGCCACACCCAAAAATAAGCGCCCCAAGGTCCGGCCGCCAAAGCCCCCCTGCGAAAAAATGCCCAAAAAACAGGTGGGCTATAGCCTTGGGGGGGTTGGCCTGGCGAAGTTCGTCCGCTGGACTTGGAATGGGCCGAGACTTTGCGAGGGGCCTCCGTGTGCCAAAAAAAGGCTACGGGCACAGCCCACCAAAAAATAAGCGCCCGAAGGTCGGGGCCCCAAAGCCCCCCTGCGGAAAAATGCCCAAAAAACGGGTGGGCTATAGCCTCGGGGGGTGGGGCGGGCGAAGTTCGTCTGCC
>MKYO02000192.1:53040-64375 GCA_002013955.2 Citrus medica
CGCCAAAGCCCCCCTGCGGAAAAATGCCCAAAAAACAGGTGGGCTATAGCCTTGGGGGGGTGGGGCTGGCGAAGTTCGTCCGCCGGACTTGGAATGGGCCAAGACTTTGCGAGGGGCCTCCGTGTGCCAAAAATAGGCTGCAGGCACAGCCGCAAAAAAAAATAAGCGCCTGAAGGTCGGGGCCCCAAATCCCCCCTGCGGAAAAATGCCCAAAAAACGGGTGGGCTGTAGCCTCGGGGGGTGGGGGTGGCGAAGTTCGTCCGCCGGACTCGGAATGGGGCGAGACTTTGCGAGGGTCCTCCGTGTGCCAAAAATAGACGGTGGGCACAGCCACATCCAAAAATAAGTGGGTGAAGGTCGGGGCGCCAAAGCCCCCCTGCGGAAAAATGCCCAAAAAACGGGTGGGCTATGGCCTTGGGGGGTGGGGCGGGCGAAGTTCGTCCGCCGGACTCGGAATGGGGTGAGACTTTGCGAGGGGCCTCCGTGTGCCAAAAATAGGCGATGGGCACAGCCTTGCCCAAAAATAAGTGCCCGAAGGTCGGGGCGCCAAGACCCCCATGCGGAAAAATGCCCAAAAAACGGGTGGGCTATAGCCTTGGGGGAGTGGGGCTGGCGAAGTTTTTCCGCCGGACTCGGAATGGGGTGAGACTTTACGAGGGGACTCCGTGTACCAAAAAAAGGCCGCGGCCACAGAGGCGCCCAAAAATAAGCGCCCGAAGGTTGGGTCGCCAAAGCTCCCCTGCGGAAAAATGCCCAAAAAACGGGTGCGCTATAGCCTTGGCGGGTGGGGCTGGGGATGTTCGTCTGCCGGACTCGGAATGGCGCGAGACTTTGCGAGGGGCCTCCATGTGCCAAAAATAGGCCGGGGTCACAGCCGCGCCCAAAAATAAACACCCGAAGGTCGGGGCGCCAAAGCCCCCCTGCGGAAAAATGCGCAAAAAACGGGTGGGCTATAGCCCTGGGGGGTGGGGCTGGCGAAGTTCGTCCGCCGGACTCGGAATGGGGTGAGACTTTGTGAGGGGCCTCCGGGTGACAAAAATAGGCCGCGGTCACAGCCGCTCCCAAAGATAAGCGCCCATCTGCGGAAAAATGCCCAAAAAATGGGTGGGCTATACCCTTGGGTGATGGTGCTGGCGAAGTTCATCCGCCAGACTCGGAATGGGGCGAGACTTTGCGAGGGGCCTCCGTGTGCCAAAAATAGGCTGCGGGCACAGCCGCGTCCAAAAACAAGCTCCCGAAGGTCGGGGCGCCAAAGCCCCCCTGCGGAAAAATGCACACAAAACGGGTGGGCTATAGCCTTGCGGGGTGGGGCTGGCGAAGTTCGTGTGTCAGACTCAGAATGGGGCGAGACTTTGCATGGGGCCTCCGTGTACCAAAAATCGGCTGCGGACAAAGCCGCGCCCAAAAATAAGCGCCCGAATTCGGGGTGCTAAAGCCCCACTGCGGAAAAATGCCCAAAAAACGGGTTGGCTATAGCCTTGAGGGGTGGGGTTGGCGAAGTTTGTCCACCGGGCTCGGGATGGGGCGAGACTGTGCGAGGGGCCTCCGTGTGCCAAAAATAGGCCGCAGGCATAGCCGCTCCCAAAAATAAGGGCCCGAAGGTCGGGGCCTCAAAGTGCCCCTGCGGAAAAATGCCCAAAAAATGGGTGGGCTATACCCTTGGGTGATGGTGCTGACGAAGTTCGTCCGCCAGACTCGGAATGGGGCGAGACTTTGCGAGGGGCCTCCGTGTGCCAAAAATATGCTGCAGACACAGCCGCGCCCAAAAATAAGCTCCTGATGGTCGGGCCGCCAAAGCCCCCCTGCGGAAAAATGCCCACAAAACGGGTGGGCTATAGCCTTGGGTGGTGGGGCTGGTGAAGTTCGTGTGCCGGACTCGGAATGGGGCGAGACTTTGCGTGGGGCCTCCGTGTACCAAAAATCAGCTGCGGGTGCAGCCGCATTCAAAAATAATCGCCTGAAGGTAGGGGCGCCAAAGCCCCCCTGCTGAAAAATTGCAAAAAAACGGGAGGGCTATAGCCTTCGGGGGTGGGGCTGGCGAAGTTCGTCCGCCAGACTCAGAATGGGGCGGGACTTTACGAGGGGCCTACGTTTGCAAAAACTTGGCCAAGGGAATAGCCACGCCCAAAAATAAGTGCCCGGAGGTAGGGGCGCCGAAGTCCCCCCGCGGAAAAATGCCCAAAAAAAGCTTGGGCTATAGCCTTGGGGGGTGGGGCTGGCGAAGTACGTCCGCCGCACTTAGAATGGGGCGAGACTTTGCGAGGGGCCTCCGTGTGCCAAAAATAGTCCACGGGCACAGCCACGCCCAAAAATAAGATCCCGAAGGTCGGGGTACCAAAGGCCTCCTGCGGAAAAATTCCCAAAAAACGTGCGGGCTATAGCCTTGGGGGTGGGGCTGTTGAAGTTCGTCCACTGCCCTCGGAATGGGACGAGACTTTGCGAGGGGCCTCCGCGTGCCATAAATAGGCCTCGGTCACAGCCGCGCCATAAAATAAGCACCCGAAGGTCGGGGCACCAAAGCCCCCCTGCAGAAAAATGCCAAAAAAATGGTTGGGCTACAGCCTTGGGGTGTGGGGCTGGCGAAGTTCGTCCGCCGGACTCGGAATGGGGGGGGACTTTACGAGGGGCCTCCGTGTGCAAAAATAGGCCGCGGACACAGCCGAGCCCAAAAATAAGCGCCCGAAGGTCGGGGCGCCAAAGCCCCTCTGCGGAAAAATGCCCAAAAAACAGGTGGGCTATAGCCTTGGGGGGTGGGGCGGCCGAAGTTCGTCCGCCGGACTCGGAATGGGGCGAGACTTTGCGAGTGGCCTCCGTGTGCCAAAAATAGGCTGCGAACACATCCGCGCCTGAAGGTCGGGGCGCCAAAGTCCCCTGTAGAAAAATGCCCAAAAAATGTGTGGGTTATAGAGTTGGGGGTGGGGGCTGGCGAAGTTCGTCCGCCGCAGTTGGAATGGGGCGAGACTTTATGAGGGGCTTGCGTGTGCAAAAAATAGGCTGCGGCCACAGCCACGCTCAAAATTAAGCACCCGAAGGTCGGGGGGCCTGAGCCCCCGTACGGAAAAATGCCCAAAAAATGGGTGGGCTACAGCCTTGGGGGGTGTGGCTGGCGAAGCTCGTCCGCCAGACTCGGAATGGGGTGAGACTTTGCGAGGGGCCTCCATGTGCTAAAAATAGGCCGCGGACACAGCCGTGCCCAAAAATAAGCGCCCGAAGGTCTGGCAGCAAGAGCCTCCCTGCGGAAAAATGCCCAAAAAACAGGTGGGCTGGCGAAGTTCGTCCGCCGGACTTGGAATGGGCCGAGACTTTGCATGGGCCTCCGTGCGCCAAAAATAGGCTACGGGCACAGCCGCGCCAAAAAATAAGCGCCCGAAGGTCGGGGCCCCAAAGCCCCCCTACGGAAAACTGCCTAAAAAACGGGTGGGCTATAGCCTCGGGGGGTGGGGCTGGCGAAGTTCATCCGCCAGACTCGGAATGGGGCGAGACTTTGCGAGGGTCCTCCATGTGCCAAAAATAGGCGATGGGCACAGGCGTACCCAAAAATAAGTGCCCGAAGGTCGGGGCGCCAAACCCCCCTGCGGAAAAATGCCCAAAAAACGGGTGGGCTATAGCCTTGGGGGGTGGGGATGGCAAAGTTCGTCCGCCGGACTCGGAATGGGGTGAGACTTTACGAGGGGCCTCCGTGTGCCAAAAATAGGTCGCGGATACAGCCGCACCAAAAAATAAGCACCCGAAGGTCGGGCCGCCAAAGCCCCCCTGCGGAAAAATGCCCAAAAAACGGGTGGGCTATAGCCTTGGGGGGTGGGGATGGCAAAGTTCGTCCGCCGGACTCGGAATGGGGTGAGACTTTACGAGGGGCCTCCGTGTGCCAAAAATAGGTCGCGGATACAGCCGCACCAAAAAATAAGCACCCGAAGGTCGGGCCGCCAAAGCCCCCCTGCGGAAAAATGCCCAAAAAACGGGTGGGCTATAGCCTTGGGGGGTGGGGATGGCAAAGTTCGTCCGCCGGACTCGGAATGGGGTGAGACTTTACGAGGGGCCTCCGTGTGCCAAAAATAGGTCGCGGATACAGCCGCACCAAAAAATAAGCACCCGAAGGTCGGGCCGCCAAAGCCCCCCTGCGGAAAAATGCCCAAAAAACGGGTGGGCTATAGCCTTGGGGGGTGGGGATGGCAAAGTTCGTCCGCCGGACTCGGAATGGGGTGAGACTTTACGAGGGGCCTCCGTGTGCCAAAAATAGGTCGCGGATACAGCCGCACCAAAAAATAAGCACCCGAAGGTCGGGCCGCCAAAGCCCCCCTGCGGAAAAATGCCCAAAAAACGGGTGGGCTATAGCCTTGGGGGGTGGGGATGGCAAAGTTCGTCCGCCGGACTCGGAATGGGGTGAGACTTTACGAGGGGCCTCCGTGTGCCAAAAATAGGTCGCGGATACAGCCGCACCAAAAAATAAGCACCCGAAGGTCGGGCCGCCAAAGCCCCCCTGCGGAAAAATGCCCAAAAAACAGGTGGGCTATAGCCTTGGGGGGTGGGGCTGGCGAAGTTCGTCCGCCGGACTTGGAATGGGGTGAGACTTTGCGAGGGGCATCCGTGTGCTAAAAATAGGCGATGGACACGGCCGCGCCCAAAAATAAGTTCCCGAAGGTCGGGGCGCCAAGGCCCCCATGCGGAAAAATGTCCAAAAAACGGGTGGGCTATAGCCTTGGGGGAGTGGGGCTGGCGAAGTTTGTCCGCCGGACTCGGAATGGGGTGAGACTTTACGAGGGGACTCCGTGTACCAAAAAAAGGCCGCAGCCACAGAGGCGCCCAAAAATAAGCTCCCGAAGGTTGGGTCGCCAAAGCTCCCCTGCGGAAAAATGCCCAAAAAATGGGTGCCTATAGCCTTGGCGGGTGGGGCTGGCGAAGTTCGTCTACCGGACTCGGAATGGCGCGAGACTCTACGAGGGGCCTCCGTGTGCCAAAACTAGGCCGCCGTCACAGCCGTGCTCAAAAATAAGCACCCGAAGGTCGGGGCACCAAAGCCCCCCTGCGGAAAAATGTGCAAAAAACGGGTGGGCTATTGCCCTGGGGGGTGGGGCTGGCAAAGTTCGTCCGCCGGACTCGGAATGGGGCGAGACTTTGTGAGGGGCCTCCGTGTGCCAAAAATAGGCCGCGGGCAAGGCCGCTCCCAAAGATAAGCGCCCAAAGGTCGGGGCGCCAAAGAGCNAAGGTCGGGGCGCCAAAGCCCCCCTGCGGAAAAATGCCCACAAAACGGGTGGGCTATAGCCTTGGGGGGTGGGGCTGGCGAAGTTCGTGTGTCGGACTCGGAATGGGGCGATACTTTGCGTGGGGCCTCCGTGTACCAAAAATCGGCTGCGGGCACAGCCGCCCCCGAAGTCGGGGTGCCAAAGCCCCACTGCGGAAAAATGCCCAAAAAACGGGTGGGCTATAGCCTTGAGGGGTGGGGCTGGCGAAGTTCGTCCGCCGGGCTCGGAATGGGGCGAGACTTTGCGGGGGGCCTCCGTTTGCCAAAAATAGGCCGCAGGCACAGCCGCTCCCAAAAATAAGGGCCCGAAGGTCAGGGCCTCAAAGTGCCCCTGCGGAAAAATGCCCAAAAAACGGGTGGGCTATACCCTTGGGTGATGGTGCTGGCGAAGTTCGTCTCCCAGACTCGGAATGGGGCGAGACTTTGCGAGGGGCCTCCGTGTGCCAAAAATATGTTGCGGACACAGTCGCACCCAAAAACAAGCTCCCGAAGGTCGGGGCGCCAAAGCCCCCCTGCGGAAAAATGCCCACAAAACAGGTGGGCTATAGCCTTGGGGGGTGGGGCTGGTGAAGTTCGTGTGCCGGACTCGGAATGGGGCGAGACTTTGAGTGGGGCCTCCGTGTACCAAAAATGAGCTACGGGCACAGCCGCGCCCAAAAATGAGCGCCCGAAGGTAGGGGCGCCAACGCCCCCCTGCGGAAAAATTGCAAAAAAAACGGGTGGGCTATATAGCCTTGGGGGCTGGGGCTGGCGAAGTTCGTCCGCCGGACTCGGAATGGGGCGGGACTTTGCGAGGGGCCTCCGTTTGAGAAAACTTGGCCACCGGAATAGCTGCGCCCAAAAATAAGTGCCCGGAGGTAGGGGCGCCAAAGCCCCCCCGCGGAAAAATGCCCAAAAAAAGGTTGGGCTATAGCCTTGGGGGCTGGGGCTGGCGAAGTTCGTCCGCCGGACTCGGAATGGGGCGGGACTTTGCGAGGGGCCTCCGTGTGCCAAAAATAGTCCACGGGCACAGCCGCGCCCAAAAATAAGAACCCGAAGGTCGGGGCACCAAAGGCCTCCTGCGGAAAAATTCCCAAAAAACGTGCGGGCTATAGCCTTGGGGGTGGGGCTGTTGAAGTTCGTCCACCGCCATCGGAATGGGACGAGACTTTACGAGGGGCCTCCGCGTGCCATAAATAGGCCTCGGTCACAGCCGCGCCATAAAATAAGCACCCGAAGGTCGGGGCGCCAATGCCCCGCTGCGGAAAAATGCCCAAAAAACGGTTGGGCTACAGCCTTGGGGTGAGGGGCTGGCGAAGTTCGTCCGCCGGACTCGGAATGGGGGGGGACTTTACGAGGGGCCTCTGTTTGTAAAAATAGGCCACGGACACAGCCGAGCCCAAAAATAAGCGCCCGAAGGTCGGGGCGCCAAAGCACCTCTGCGGAAAAATGCCCAAAAAACGGGTGGGCTATAGCCTTGGGGGGTGGGGCGGGCGAAGTTCGTACGCCGGACTCGGAATGGGGCGAGACTTTGCGAGTGGCCTCCGTGTGCCAAAAATAGGCTGCGAACACATCCGCGCCTGAAGGTCGGAGCGCCAAAGCCCCCCTGTTGAAAAATACCCAAAAAATGTGTGGGCTATAGCGTTGGGGGTGGGGGCTGGCGAAGTTCATCCGCCGCAGTTGGAATGGGGCGAGACTTTACGAGGGGCCTGCGTGTGCCAAAAATAGGCTGCGGGCACAGCCACGCTCAAAATTAAGCACCCGAAGGTCGGGGCGCCAAAGCCCCTCTGTGGAAAAATGCCCAAAAAACGGGTGGGCTATAGCCTTGGGGGGTGTGGCTGGCGAAGTTCGTCCGCCAGACTCGGAATGGGGTGAGAGTTTGCGAGGGGCCTCCGTGTGCTAAAAATAGGCCGCGGTCACAGCCGCGCCTAGAAATAAGCGCCCGAAGGTCCAGCCGCAAAAGCCACCCTGCGGAAAATGCTCAAAAAACAGGTGGGCTGGCGAAGTTCGTCCGCCGGACTTAGAATGGGCTGAGACTTTGCATGGGCCTCCGTGTGCCAAAAATATGCTGCGGGAACAGCCGCGCAAAAAAATAAGCGCCCGAATGTCGGGGCCCAAAAGCCCCCTGCCGAAAAATGCCCAAAAAACAGGTGGGCTATAGCCTTGGGGGATGGGGCTGGCGAAGTTCGTCCGCCGGACTCGGAATGGGGTGAGACTTTGCGAGGGGCCTCCGTGTGCCAAAAATAGGCCGTGGGCACAGCTACGGCCAAAAATAAGTGCCCGACGGTCGGGGCGCCAAAGCCCCCCTGCGGATAACTGCCCAAAAAATGGGTGGGCTATAGCCTTTGGGGGTGGGGCTGGCGAACTTCGTCTGCCGGACTCAGAATGGGGTAAAACTTTGCGAGGGGCCTCAATGTACAAAAGGTAGGCCGCTGGCACAGCCGCGCCCAAAAACAAGCGCCCGTAGGTCGGGGCGCCAAAGCCGCCCTGCGGAAAAATTCCCAAAAAACGGGTGGGCTATAGCCTTGTGGGGTGGGGCTGGCGATGTTCGTCCGCTGGACTCGGAATTGGCCGAGACTTTGCGAGGGTCCTCCATGTGCCAAAAATAGGGTGCGGGCACAGCCGTGGCCAAAAATAAGCGCCCGAAGGTCGGGCCGCCAAAGCCCCCCTGCGGAAAAATGCCCAAAAAACAGGTGGGCTATAGCCCTTGGGGGGTGGGGCTGGCGAAGTTCGTCCGCCGGACTTGGAATGGGCCGAGACTTTGCGAGGGGCCTCCGTGTGCCAAAAATAGGCTGCGGGCACAGCCGCGTAAAAAAATAAGCACCCGAAGGTCGGGGCCCGAAATCCCCCCTGCAGAAAAATGCCCAAAAAACGGGCGGGCTATAGCCTCGGGGGCGGGGCTGGCGAAGTTTGTCCGCCGGACTCGGAATGGGATGAGACTTTGCGAGGGGCCTCCGTGCGCCAAAAATCGGCGATGGGCACAGCTGCACCCAAAAATACGTGCCCGAAGGTCGGGGCGCCAAGGGCCCCGTGCGGAAAAATGCCCAAAAAATGGGTGGGCTATAGCCTCGGGGGCGGGGCTGGCGAAGTTCGTCTCCCAGACTCGGAATGGGGCGAGACTTTACGAGGGGCTTACGTGTGCCAAAAGTAGGCCTCGGGCACAGCCGCGCCCAAAAATCAGTGCTCAAAGATCGGGGCACCAAAGCCCCCCTGCGGAAAAATGCCCAAAAAATGGGTGGGCTATAGCCTCGGGGGCGGGGCTGGCGAAGTTCGTCTCCCAGACTCGGAATGGGGCGAGACTTTACGAGGGGCTTACGTGTGCCAAAAGTAGGCCTCGGGCACAGCCGCGCCCAAAAATCAGTGCTCAAAGATCGGGGCACCAAAGCCCCCCTGCGGAAAAATGCCCAAAAAATGGGTGGGCTATAGCCTCGGGGGCGGGGCTGGCGAAGTTCGTCTCCCAGACTCGGAATGGGGCGAGACTTTACGAGGGGCTTACGTGTGCCAAAAGTAGGCCTCGGGCACAGCCGCGCCCAAAAATCAGTGCTCAAAGATCGGGGCACCAAAGCCCCCCTGCGGAAAAATGCCCAAAAAATGGGTGGGCTATAGCCTCGGGGGCGGGGCTGGCGAAGTTCGTCTCCCAGACTCGGAATGGGGCGAGACTTTACGAGGGGCTTACGTGTGCCAAAAGTAGGCCTCGGGCACAGCCGCGCCCAAAAATCAGTGCTCAAAGATCGGGGCACCAAAGCCCCCCTGCGGAAAAATGCCCAAAAAATGGGTGGGCTATAGCCTCGGGGGCGGGGCTGGCGAAGTTCGTCTCCCAGACTCGGAATGGGGCGAGACTTTACGAGGGGCTTACGTGTGCCAAAAGTAGGCCTCGGGCACAGCCGCGCCCAAAAATCAGTGCTCAAAGATCGGGGCACCAAAGCCCCCCTGCGGAAAAATGCCCAAAAAATGGGTGGGCTATAGCCTCGGGGGCGGGGCTGGCGAAGTTCGTCTCCCAGACTCGGAATGGGGCGAGACTTTACGAGGGGCTTACGTGTGCCAAAAGTAGGCCTCGGGCACAGCCGCGCCCAAAAATCAGTGCTCAAAGATCGGGGCACCAAAGCCCCCCTGCGGAAAAATGCCCAAAAAATGGGTGGGCTATAGCCTCGGGGGCGGGGCTGGCGAAGTTCGTCTCCCAGACTCGGAATGGGGCGAGACTTTACGAGGGGCTTACGTGTGCCAAAAGTAGGCCTCGGGCACAGCCGCGCCCAAAAATCAGTGCTCAAAGATCGGGGCACCAAAGCCCCCCTGCGGAAAAATGCCCAAAAAATGGGTGGGCTATAGCCTCGGGGGCGGGGCTGGCGAAGTTCGTCTCCCAGACTCGGAATGGGGCGAGACTTTACGAGGGGCTTACGTGTGCCAAAAGTAGGCCTCGGGCACAGCCGCGCCCAAAAATCAGTGCTCAAAGATCGGGGCACCAAAGCCCCCCTGCGGAAAAATGCCCAAAAAATGGGTGGGCTATAGCCTCGGGGGCGGGGCTGGCGAAGTTCGTCTCCCAGACTCGGAATGGGGCGAGACTTTACGAGGGGCTTACGTGTGCCAAAAGTAGGCCTCGGGCACAGCCGCGCCCAAAAATCAGTGCTCAAAGATCGGGGCACCAAAGCCCCCCTGCGGAAAAATGCCCAAAAAATGGGTGGGCTATAGCCTCGGGGGCGGGGCTGGCGAAGTTCGTCTCCCAGACTCGGAATGGGGCGAGACTTTACGAGGGGCTTACGTGTGCCAAAAGTAGGCCTCGGGCACAGCCGCGCCCAAAAATCAGTGCTCAAAGATCGGGGCACCAAAGCCCCCCTGCGGAAAAATGCCCAAAAAATGGGTGGGCTATAGCCTCGGGGGCGGGGCTGGCGAAGTTCGTCTCCCAGACTCGGAATGGGGCGAGACTTTACGAGGGGCTTACGTGTGCCAAAAGTAGGCCTCGGGCACAGCCGCGCCCAAAAATCAGTGCTCAAAGATCGGGGCACCAAAGCCCCCCTGCGGAAAAATGCCCAAAAAATGGGTGGGCTATAGCCTCGGGGGCGGGGCTGGCGAAGTTCGTCTCCCAGACTCGGAATGGGGCGAGACTTTACGAGGGGCTTACGTGTGCCAAAAGTAGGCCTCGGGCACAGCCGCGCCCAAAAATCAGTGCTCAAAGATCGGGGCACCAAAGCCCCCCTGCGGAAAAATGCCCAAAAAATGGGTGGGCTATAGCCTCGGGGGCGGGGCTGGCGAAGTTCGTCTCCCAGACTCGGAATGGGGCGAGACTTTACGAGGGGCTTACGTGTGCCAAAAGTAGGCCTCGGGCACAGCCGCGCCCAAAAATCAGTGCTCAAAGATCGGGGCACCAAAGCCCCCCTGCGGAAAAATGCCCAAAAAATGGGTGGGCTATAGCCTCGGGGGCGGGGCTGGCGAAGTTCGTCTCCCAGACTCGGAATGGGGCGAGACTTTACGAGGGGCTTACGTGTGCCAAAAGTAGGCCTCGGGCACAGCCGCGCCCAAAAATCAGTGCTCAAAGATCGGGGCACCAAAGCCCCCCTGCGGAAAAATGCCCAAAAAATGGGTGGGCTATAGCCTCGGGGGCGGGGCTGGCGAAGTTTGTCCGCCGGACTCGGAATGGGATGAGACTTTGCGAGGGTCCTCCGTGCGCCAAAAATAGGCGATGGGCACAGCTGCACCCAAAAATACGTGCCCGAAGGTCGGGGCGCCAAGGGCCCCGTGCGGAAAAATGCCCAAAAAACGGGTGGGCTATAGCCTTGGGGGGGTGGGGCTGGCGAAGTTCGTCCGCCGGACTCGGAATGGGGGGGGGACTTTACGAGGGGCCTCCGTGTGCCAAAAAAAGGCCGCGGGAACAGCAACTTTAAAAAATAAGCGCCCGAAGGTCGGGGCGCCAAAGCCCCTCTGCGGAAAAATGCCCAAAAAACGGTTGGGCTACAGCCTTGGGGTGTGGGGCTGGCGAAGTTCATCCGCCGGACTCGGAATGGGGGGGGGACTTTACGAGGGGCCTCCGTGTGTAAAAATACGCCGCGGACACAGCCGAGCCCAAAAATAAGCGCCCGAAGGTCGGGGCGCCAAAGCCCCTCTGCGGAAAAATGCCCAAAAAAC
>MKYO02000203.1:0-17545 GCA_002013955.2 Citrus medica
ACCTCTGCAGAAAAATGCCCAAAAACCGGGTGGACAATAGCCTTGGGGGGTGCGGCTGGCGAAGTTCGTCTGCCGGACTCGGAATGGGGCGGGCCTTTGCGAGGGCTCTCCGTGTACCAAAAATAGGCCACGGGCATAGCCGCGCCCAAAATTTAGCGCCCCAAGGTCGGGGCGCCAGAGCCCCCCTGCGGAAAAATGCCCAAACAACGGGTGGGCTATAGCCTTGGGAGGTGGGGCTGGCGAAGTTCGAGATGTGTATAAGAGACAGGCTTTAGCCTTGGGGGGTAGGGCTGGCGAAGTTCGTCCGCCGAACTCGGAATGGGCCGGGCCTTTGCGAGGGCTCTCCGTGTACCAAAAATAGGCCACGGGCATAGCCGCGCCCAAAATTTAGCGCCCCAAGGTCGGGGCGCCAGAGCCCCCCTGCGGAAAAATGCCCAAACAACGGGTGGGCTATAGCCTTGGGAGGTGGGGCTGGCGAAGTTCGAGATGTGTATAAGAGACAGGCTTTAGCCTTGGGGGGTAGGGCTGGCGAAGTTCGTCCGCCGAACTCGGAATGGGCCGGGCCTTTGCGAGGGCTCTCCGTGTACCAAAAATAGGCCACGGGCATAGCCGCGCCCAAAATTTAGCGCCCCAAGGTCGGGGCGCCAGAGCCCCCCTGCGGAAAAATGCCCAAACAACGGGTGGGCTATAGCCTTGGGAGGTGGGGCTGGCGAAGTTCGAGATGTGTATAAGAGACAGGCTTTAGCCTTGGGGGGTAGGGCTGGCGAAGTTCGTCCGCCGAACTCGGAATGGGCCGGGCCTTTGCGAGGGCTCTCCGTGTACCAAAAATAGGCCACGGGCATAGCCGCGCCCAAAATTTAGCGCCCCAAGGTCGGGGCGCCAGAGCCCCCCTGCGGAAAAATGCCCAAACAACGGGTGGGCTATAGCCTTGGGAGGTGGGGCTGGCGAAGTTCGAGATGTGTATAAGAGACAGGCTTTAGCCTTGGGGGGTAGGGCTGGCGAAGTTCGTCCGCCGAACTCGGAATGGGCCGGGCCTTTGCGAGGGCTCTCCGTGTACCAAAAATAGGCCACGGGCATAGCCGCGCCCAAAATTTAGCGCCCCAAGGTCGGGGCGCCAGAGCCCCCCTGCGGAAAAATGCCCAAACAACGGGTGGGCTATAGCCTTGGGAGGTGGGGCTGGCGAAGTTCGAGATGTGTATAAGAGACAGGCTTTAGCCTTGGGGGGTAGGGCTGGCGAAGTTCGTCCGCCGAACTCGGAATGGGCCGGGCCTTTGCGAGGGCTCTCCGTGTACCAAAAATAGGCCACGGGCATAGCCGCGCCCAAAATTTAGCGCCCCAAGGTCGGGGCGCCAGAGCCCCCCTGCGGAAAAATGCCCAAACAACGGGTGGGCTATAGCCTTGGGAGGTGGGGCTGGCGAAGTTCGAGATGTGTATAAGAGACAGGCTTTAGCCTTGGGGGGTAGGGCTGGCGAAGTTCGTCCGCCGAACTCGGAATGGGCCGGGCCTTTGCGAGGGCTCTCCGTGTACCAAAAATAGGCCACGGGCATAGCCGCGCCCAAAATTTAGCGCCCCAAGGTCGGGGCGCCAGAGCCCCCCTGCGGAAAAATGCCCAAACAACGGGTGGGCTATAGCCTTGGGAGGTGGGGCTGGCGAAGTTCGAGATGTGTATAAGAGACAGGCTTTAGCCTTGGGGGGTAGGGCTGGCGAAGTTCGTCCGCCGAACTCGGAATGGGCCGGGCCTTTGCGAGGGCTCTCCGTGTACCAAAAATAGGCCACGGGCATAGCCGCGCCCAAAATTTAGCGCCCCAAGGTCGGGGCGCCAGAGCCCCCCTGCGGAAAAATGCCCAAACAACGGGTGGGCTATAGCCTTGGGAGGTGGGGCTGGCGAAGTTCGAGATGTGTATAAGAGACAGGCTTTAGCCTTGGGGGGTAGGGCTGGCGAAGTTCGTCCGCCGAACTCGGAATGGGCCGGGCCTTTGCGAGGGCTCTCCGTGTACCAAAAATAGGCCACGGGCATAGCCGCGCCCAAAATTTAGCGCCCCAAGGTCGGGGCGCCAGAGCCCCCCTGCGGAAAAATGCCCAAACAACGGGTGGGCTATAGCCTTGGGAGGTGGGGCTGGCGAAGTTCGAGATGTGTATAAGAGACAGGCTTTAGCCTTGGGGGGTAGGGCTGGCGAAGTTCGTCCGCCGAACTCGGAATGGGCCGGGCCTTTGCGAGGGCTCTCCGTGTACCAAAAATAGGCCACGGGCATAGCCGCGCCCAAAATTTAGCGCCCCAAGGTCGGGGCGCCAGAGCCCCCCTGCGGAAAAATGCCCAAACAACGGGTGGGCTATAGCCTTGGGAGGTGGGGCTGGCGAAGTTCGAGATGTGTATAAGAGACAGGCTTTAGCCTTGGGGGGTAGGGCTGGCGAAGTTCGTCCGCCGAACTCGGAATGGGCCGGGCCTTTGCGAGGGCTCTCCGTGTACCAAAAATAGGCCACGGGCATAGCCGCGCCCAAAATTTAGCGCCCCAAGGTCGGGGCGCCAGAGCCCCCCTGCGGAAAAATGCCCAAACAACGGGTGGGCTATAGCCTTGGGAGGTGGGGCTGGCGAAGTTCGAGATGTGTATAAGAGACAGGCTTTAGCCTTGGGGGGTAGGGCTGGCGAAGTTCGTCCGCCGAACTCGGAATGGGCCGGGCCTTTGCGAGGGCTCTCCGTGTACCAAAAATAGGCCACGGGCATAGCCGCGCCCAAAATTTAGCGCCCCAAGGTCGGGGCGCCAGAGCCCCCCTGCGGAAAAATGCCCAAACAACGGGTGGGCTATAGCCTTGGGAGGTGGGGCTGGCGAAGTTCGAGATGTGTATAAGAGACAGGCTTTAGCCTTGGGGGGTAGGGCTGGCGAAGTTCGTCCGCCGAACTCGGAATGGGCCGGGCCTTTGCGAGGGCTCTCCGTGTACCAAAAATAGGCCACGGGCATAGCCGCGCCCAAAATTTAGCGCCCCAAGGTCGGGGCGCCAGAGCCCCCCTGCGGAAAAATGCCCAAACAACGGGTGGGCTATAGCCTTGGGAGGTGGGGCTGGCGAAGTTCGAGATGTGTATAAGAGACAGGCTTTAGCCTTGGGGGGTAGGGCTGGCGAAGTTCGTCCGCCGAACTCGGAATGGGCCGGGCCTTTGCGAGGGCTCTCCGTGTACCAAAAATAGGCCACGGGCATAGCCGCGCCCAAAATTTAGCGCCCCAAGGTCGGGGCGCCAGAGCCCCCCTGCGGAAAAATGCCCAAACAACGGGTGGGCTATAGCCTTGGGAGGTGGGGCTGGCGAAGTTCGAGATGTGTATAAGAGACAGGCTTTAGCCTTGGGGGGTAGGGCTGGCGAAGTTCGTCCGCCGAACTCGGAATGGGCCGGGCCTTTGCGAGGGCTCTCCGTGTACCAAAAATAGGCCACGGGCATAGCCGCGCCCAAAATTTAGCGCCCCAAGGTCGGGGCGCCAGAGCCCCCCTGCGGAAAAATGCCCAAACAACGGGTGGGCTATAGCCTTGGGAGGTGGGGCTGGCGAAGTTCGAGATGTGTATAAGAGACAGGCTTTAGCCTTGGGGGGTAGGGCTGGCGAAGTTCGTCCGCCGAACTCGGAATGGGCCGGGCCTTTGCGAGGGCTCTCCGTGTACCAAAAATAGGCCACGGGCATAGCCGCGCCCAAAATTTAGCGCCCCAAGGTCGGGGCGCCAGAGCCCCCCTGCGGAAAAATGCCCAAACAACGGGTGGGCTATAGCCTTGGGAGGTGGGGCTGGCGAAGTTCGAGATGTGTATAAGAGACAGGCTTTAGCCTTGGGGGGTAGGGCTGGCGAAGTTCGTCCGCCGAACTCGGAATGGGCCGGGCCTTTGCGAGGGCTCTCCGTGTACCAAAAATAGGCCACGGGCATAGCCGCGCCCAAAATTTAGCGCCCCAAGGTCGGGGCGCCAGAGCCCCCCTGCGGAAAAATGCCCAAACAACGGGTGGGCTATAGCCTTGGGAGGTGGGGCTGGCGAAGTTCGAGATGTGTATAAGAGACAGGCTTTAGCCTTGGGGGGTAGGGCTGGCGAAGTTCGTCCGCCGAACTCGGAATGGGCCGGGCCTTTGCGAGGGCTCTCCGTGTACCAAAAATAGGCCACGGGCATAGCCGCGCCCAAAATTTAGCGCCCCAAGGTCGGGGCGCCAGAGCCCCCCTGCGGAAAAATGCCCAAACAACGGGTGGGCTATAGCCTTGGGAGGTGGGGCTGGCGAAGTTCGAGATGTGTATAAGAGACAGGCTTTAGCCTTGGGGGGTAGGGCTGGCGAAGTTCGTCCGCCGAACTCGGAATGGGCCGGGCCTTTGCGAGGGCTCTCCGTGTACCAAAAATAGGCCACGGGCATAGCCGCGCCCAAAATTTAGCGCCCCAAGGTCGGGGCGCCAGAGCCCCCCTGCGGAAAAATGCCCAAAAAACGGGTGGGCAATAGGCTTGGGGGGTGGGGCTGGCGAAGTTCGTCCGCCGGACTCGGAATGGGGTGAGACATTGCGAGGCACCTCCGTGTTCCAAAAATAGGACGCAGGCACAGCCAAGACCAAAAATAAAGGCCCGAAGGTCGGGGCGCCAAAGCTAAGCCTCCCTGCGGAAAAATGCCCAAAAAACGGGTGGGCTATAGCCTTGGGGGGTGGGGCTGGCGAAGTTCGCCAGCCGAACTCGGAATGGCGCGGGACTTTGCGAGGGGTCTCCGTGTACCAAAAATAGGGCACGGGCACAGCCGCGCCCAAAATTAAGTGCTCCAAGGTTGGGGCGCCAAAGCCCCCCTGCAGAAAAATGCCCAAAAAACGGGTGGCCTATAGCCTTGGGGGGTGGGGCTGGCGAAGTTCGTCCGCCGGACTCGGAATGGGGCGAGCCTTTGCGAGGGGCCTCTGTGTGTCAAAAATAGACCGGGGGAACACCTGCGCCCGAAGGTAGGGGCGCCAAAACCCCTCTGTGGAAAAATGCCCAAAAAACGGGTGGGCAATAGCCTTGGGGTGTGAGGCAGGCGAAGTTCGTCCGCCGGACTCGGAATGGGGTGAGACTTGCTGAGGGGCCTCCGTGGGCCAAAAATAGGACGCGGGCACAGCCAAGACCAAAAATAAAGGCCCGAAGGTCGGGGTGCCAAAGCAAAGCCCCCCAGAGGAAAAATGCCCAAAAAACGTGTGGGCTATAGCCTTGGGGGCGGGGCTAGCGAAGCTCGTCCTCCGAACTCGGAATGGGGCGGGACTTTACGAGGGGTCTCCGTGTGCCAAAAATAGGCCGCGGGCAAAGCCGCGCACAAAATTAAGCGCCCCAAGGTCGGGGCGCCAAAGCCCCCCAGCGGAAAAAAGCCCAAAAAACGGGGGGGCTATAGCCTTGGGGGGTGGGGCTAGCGAAGTTCGTCTGTCGAACTCGGAATGGGGCGGGACTTTACGAGGGGTCTCCGTGTGCCAAAAATAGGCCGCGGGCACAGCCGCGCCCAAAAATAAGCGCCCGAAGGTCAGGGCGCCAAAGCCCCCCTGCGGAAAAATGCCCAAAAAACGGGTGGGCTAGAGCCTTGGGGGGTGGGGCTAGCGAAGTTCGTCTGTCGAACTCGGAATGGGGCGGGACTTTACGAGGGGTCTCCGTGTGCCAAAAATAGGCCGCGGGCAAAGCCGCGCCCAAAATTAAGCTCCCCAAGGTCGGGGCGCCAAAGCCCCCCCTGAGGAAAAATGCCCAAAAAACGGGTGGGCTATAGCCTTGGGGGGTGGGGCTAGCGAAGTTCGTCTGCCGAACTTGGAATGGGGCGGGACCTTGCGAGGGGTCTTCGTGTGCCAAAAATAGGCCGCGGGCAAAGCCGCGCCCAAAATTAAGCACCCCAAGGTCGGGGCGCCAAAGCCCCCTGCGGAAAAATGCCCAAAAAACGGGTGGGCTATAGACTTGGGGGGTGGGGCTGGCAAAGTTTGTCCGCCGGACTCGGAATTGGGCGAGACTTTGCGAGGGGTCTCCGTGTGCCAAAACTAGGCCGCGGACACAGCCGCGCCCAAAAATAAGCGCCCGAAGGTCGGGGCGCCAAAGCCCCCCTGCGGAAAAATGCCCACAAAACGGTTGGGCTATAGCCTTGGGGGGTGGGGCTGGCGAAGTTCGTCCGCCAGACTCGGAATGGGGCGAGCCTTTGCGAGGGGCCTCTGTGTGTCAAAAATATACCGGGGGAACAGCTGCGCCCGAAGGTAGGGGCGCCAAAACCCCTCTGCTGAAAAATACCCAAAAAACGGGTGGGCAATAGCCTTGGGGTGTGAGGCTGGCGAAGTTCGTCCGCCGGACTCGGAATGGGGTGAGACTTGCCGAGGGGCCTCCGTGTGCCAAAAATAGGACGCGGGCACAGCTACGCCCAAAAATAAGCGCCCGAAGGTCGGGGTACCAATGCAAAGCCCCCCTGAGGAAAAATGCCCAAAAAACGGGTGGGCTATAACCTTGGGGGGTGGGGCTAGCGAAGTTCGTCCGCCGAACTTGGAATGGGGCGGGACTTTGCGAGGGGTCTCCGTGTGCAAAAAATAGGCCGCGGGCAAAGCCGCGCCCAAAATTAAGCGCCCCAAGGTCGGGGCGCCAAAGCCCCCTGCGGAAAAATACCAAAAAAACGGGTGGGTTATAGACTTGGGTGGTGGGGCTGGCAAAGTTTGTCCGCCGGACTCGGAATTGGGCGAGACTTTGCGAGGGGTCTCCGTGTGCCAAAACTAGGCCGCGGACACAGCCGCGCCCAAAAATAAGCGCCCGAAGGTCGGGGCGCCAAAGCCCCCCTGCGGAAAAATGCCCACAAAACGGTTGGGCTATAGCCTTGGGGGGTGGGGCTGGCGTAGTTCGTCCGCCGGACTCGGAATGGGGCGAGACTTTGTAAGGGGCCTCCGTGTGCCAAAAATTGGCTCGGCCACGGCCGCGCCCAAAAATAGGCGCCCGACGGTCGGGGTGCCAAAGCCGCCTTGCGGAAAAATGCCCAAAAAATGGGTGGGCTATAGCCTGGGGGGGCGGGGCTGGCGTAGTTCGGCCGCCGGAATAGGAATGGGGCAACAATTTGTGAGGAGCCTCCGTGTGCCAAAAATAGGCCGCGGGCACAGCCGCGCCCAAAAATAAGCGCCCGAAGGTCGGGGCGCCAAAGCCCCCCGGCGGAAAAATGCCCCACCCCCCAAGGCTATAGCCTGTCTCTTATACACATCTCCGAAGGTCGGGGCGCCAAAGCCCCCCGGCGGAAAAATGCCCCACCCCCCAAGGCTATAGCCTGTCTCTTATACACATCTCCGAAGGTCGGGGCGCCAAAGCCCCCCGGCGGAAAAATGCCCCACCCCCCAAGGCTATAGCCTGTCTCTTATACACATCTCCGAAGGTCGGGGCGCCAAAGCCCCCCGGCGGAAAAATGCCCCACCCCCCAAGGCTATAGCCTGTCTCTTATACACATCTCCGAAGGTCGGGGCGCCAAAGCCCCCCGGCGGAAAAATGCCCCACCCCCCAAGGCTATAGCCTGTCTCTTATACACATCTCCGAAGGTCGGGGCGCCAAAGCCCCCCGGCGGAAAAATGCCCCACCCCCCAAGGCTATAGCCTGTCTCTTATACACATCTCCGAAGGTCGGGGCGCCAAAGCCCCCCGGCGGAAAAATGCCCCACCCCCCAAGGCTATAGCCTGTCTCTTATACACATCTCCGAAGGTCGGGGCGCCAAAGCCCCCCGGCGGAAAAATGCCCCACCCCCCAAGGCTATAGCCTGTCTCTTATACACATCTCCGAAGGTCGGGGCGCCAAAGCCCCCCGGCGGAAAAATGCCCCACCCCCCAAGGCTATAGCCTGTCTCTTATACACATCTCCGAAGGTCGGGGCGCCAAAGCCCCCCGGCGGAAAAATGCCCCACCCCCCAAGGCTATAGCCTGTCTCTTATACACATCTCCGAAGGTCGGGGCGCCAAAGCCCCCCGGCGGAAAAATGCCCCACCCCCCAAGGCTATAGCCTGTCTCTTATACACATCTCCGAAGGTCGGGGCGCCAAAGCCCCCCGGCGGAAAAATGCCCAAAAAACGGGTGGGCTATAGCCTGGGGGGGCGGGGCTGGCGTAGTTCGGCCGCCGGAATAGGAATGGGGCAACAATTTGTGAGGAGCCTCCGTGTGCCAAAAATAAGCCGCTGGCACAGCCGCGCCCAAAAATAAGCGCCTGAAGGTCGGGGCACCAAAGCCCCCCTGCGGAAAAATGCCCAAAAAACGGGTGGGCTATAGTCTTGGGGGTGGGGGTGGCGACGTTCGTCCGCCGGGCTCGGAAAGGGGTGAGACTTTGCGAGGGGCCTCCGTGTGCAAAAAATAGACTGCGGGCACAGCCACGCCCAAAAATAAGCACCCGAAGGTCGGGGCGCCAAAGCCCCCTGCGGAAAAATGCCCAAAAAACGGGTGGGCTATAGCCTTGGGGGGTGGGGCTGGCGAAGTTCGTCCACCGGACTCAGAATGGGGTGAGACTTTGCGAGGGGTCTCCGTGTGGCAAAAATAGGCCGTGGGTACAGCCGACCCGAAAGGTGGGGGTGCCAAAGCCCCCCTGTGGAGAAATGCCCAAAAAACGGGTGGGCTATAGCGTTGAGGGGTGGGGCTGGCGAAGTTCGTCCGCCGGACTAGGAATGGGTCGAGACTGTGCGAGGGGCCTCTGGCTGCCAAAAATGGCCGCGGCCAAAAATAAGCGCCGAAAGGTCGAGGCGCCAAAGCCCCCCTGCAGAAAAATGCCCAAAAAACGGGTGGGCTATAGCCTTAGGGGTGGGGTGGCGAAGTTCGTCCGCCGGACTCGGAAAGGGGCGAGACATTGTGAGGGGCCTCCGTGTGCCAAAAATAGGCGACGGGCACAGCCACGCCCAAAAATAAGGCCCCGATGGTCGGGGCGCCAATGCCCCCCTGCGGAAAAATGCCCAAAAAACGGGTGGGCTATAGCCTTGGGGGGTGGGGCTGGCGAAGTTCGTCCACCGGACTCAGAATGGGGTGAGACTTTGCAAGGGGCCTCCGTGTGGCAAAAATAGGCCGTGGGCACAACCGACCCGAAAGGTGGGAGCGCCAAAGCCCCCCTGTGGAGAAATGCCCAAAAAACGGGTGGGCTATAGCGTTGAGGGGTGGGGCTGGTGAAGTTCGTCCGCCGGACTAGTAATGGGTCGAGACTTTGCGAGGGGCCTCCGGGTGCGAAAAATAGGGCCGCGGCCAAAAATACGCTCCCGAAGGTCGGGGCGCCAAAGCCCCCCTGCGGAAAAACGCCGAAAAAACGGGTGTGCTATATCCTTGGGGGGTGGAGTTGGCGAAGTTCGTCCGCCAGACTCGGAATGGGGTGAGACTTTGTGAGGGGCCTTCGTGTACCAAAAATAGGCCGCGGGCACAGCCGCGCCCAAAAATAAGCGCCCGAAGGTCGGGGCGCCAAAGCCCCCCTGAGGAAAATGCCCAAAAAACGGGTCGGCTATAGCCTTGGGGGTGGGGTGGCGAAGTTCGTCCGCCGGACTCGGAAAGGGACGAGACTTTGCGAGGGGCCTCCGTGTGCCAAAAATAGGCCACCGGCGCAGCTACGTCCAAAAATTAGTGCCCAAACGTCGGGGCGCCAGACCCCCCCGCGGAAAAATGCCCAAAAAATGGGTGGGCTATAGTCTTGGGGGTGGGGTGGCGAAGTTCATCCGCCGGACTCTGAAAGGGGCGAGAATTTGTGAGGGGCCTATGTGTACCAAAAATTAGCGCCCGGAGGTCGGGGCGCCAAAAGCCCCCCTGCGGAAAAATACCCAAAAAACGGGAGGGCTATAGTCTTGGGGGTGGGGGTGGCGAAGTTCGTCCGCCGGACTCGGAAAGGGACGAGACTTTGCGAGGGGCCTCCGTGTGCCAAAAATAGGCCACCGGCGCAGCTACGTCCAAAAATTAGTGCCCAAACGTCGGGGCGCCAGACCCCCCCGCGGAAAAATGCCCAAAAAATGGGTGGGCTATAGTCTTGGGGGTGGGGTGGCGAAGTTCATCCGCCGGACTCTGAAAGGGGCGAGAATTTGTGAGGGGCCTATGTGTACCAAAAATTAGCGCCCGGAGGTCGGGGCGCCAAAAGCCCCCCTGCGGAAAAATACCCAAAAAACGGGAGGGCTATAGTCTTGGGGGTGGGGGTGGCGAAGTTCGTCCGCCGGACTCGGAAAGGGGCGAGACTTTTCGAGGGGCCTCCGTGTGCCAAAAATAGGCCACCGGCGCAGCTACGTCCAAAAATTAGTGCCCAAACGTCGGGGCGCCAGACCCCCCCGCGGAAAAATGCCCAAAAAACGGGAGGGCTATAGTCTTGGGGGTGGGGTGGCGAAGTTCATCCGCCGGACTCTGAAAGGGGCGAGAATTTGTGAGGGGCCTATGTGTACCAAAAATTAGCGCCCGGAGGTCGGGGCGCCAAAAGCCCCCCTGCGGAAAAATACCCAAAAAACGGGAGGGCTATAGTCTTGGGGGTGGGGGTGGCGAAGTTCGTCTGCCGGACTCGGAATGGGACGACACTTTGTGAGGGGCGTCCGGGTACCAAAAATAGGCCGCGGGCACAGCTGCACCCAAAAATAAGCGCCCGAAGGTCGGGGCGCCGATGCCCCCCCTGCGGAAAAATGCCCAAAAAATGGGTGGGCTATAGCCTTGAGGGTGGGGTGGCGAAGTTCGTCCGCCGGACTCGGAAAGGGACGAGACTTTGCGAGGGGTCTCCGTGTGCCATAGATAGGCCGCGGGCACGGGCTCGCCCACAAATTAGCGCCCGAAGGTTGGGGCGCCAAAGCCCCCCTGCGGAAAAATGCCCAAAAAACGGGTGGGCTATAGCCTTGGGGGTGGGGGTGGCGAAGTTTGTCCGCCTGACACGGAAAGGGTCGAGACTTTTTGAGGGGTCTCCGTGTGCCAAAAATAGAGTGCGGGCACAGCCACGCCCAAAAATAAGCACCCGAAGGTGGGGGCGCCAAAGCCCCCCTGCGGAAAAATGCCCAAAAAACGGGTGGGCTATAGCCATGGGGGTTGGGGTTGGCGAAGTTCGTCTGCCAGACTCAGAAAGGGGTGAGACTTTGTGATGGGCCTCCGTGTGCCAAAAATTGGCCGCGGGCACGGCCATGCCCAAAAATTAACGCCCGAAGGCCGGGGCGCCAAAGCTCCCCTGCGGAAAATTGCCCAAAAAACGGGTGGGCTATAGCCTTAGGGGTGGGGGTGGGGCTGGCGAAGTTTGTCCGCCGGACTCGGAATGGGGTGAGTCTTTGTGAGGGGCCTCCGTGTGCCAAAACTAGGCCACGGGCACAGCCGCGCCCAAAAATAAGCCCCCGAACGTCGGGACGCCAATGCCCCCCTGCGGAAAAATGCCCAAAAAACGGGTGGGCTATAGCCTTGGGGGGTGGGGCTGGCAAAGTTCGTCTGCCGGACTCGGAATGGGGTGAGACTTTGCGAGGGGCCTCCGTGTGCCAAAAATAGGCCGTGGGAACAGCCATGCCGAAAGGTTGGGGCGCCAAAGCCCCCTTGCGGAGAAATGCGCAAAAAACGGGTGGGCTATAGCCTTGAGGGGTGGAGCTGGCGAAGTTCGTCCGCCGGACTCGGAATGGGACGACACTTTGTGAGGGATGTCCGGGTGCCAAAAATAGGCCGCGGGCACAGCCGCGCCCAAAAATAAGGGCCCGAAGGTCGGGGTGCCAATGCCCCCCCTGCGGAAAAATGCCCAAAAAACGGGTGGGCTATAGCCATGGGGGTGGGGTGGCGAAGTTCGTCCGCCTGACTCGGAAAGGGGCGAGAATTTGTGAGGGGCCTCCGTGTGCCATAAATAAGCCGCGGGCATGGCCACACCCAAAAATTAGCGCCCAAAGGTCGGGGCGCCAAAGCCCCCCCTGCGGAAAAATGCCCAAAAAACGGGTGGGCTATAGCCTTGGGGGGGGGGGTGGCGAAGTTCGTACGCCGGACTCGGAAAGGGGCGAGACTTTTCGAGGGGCCTCCGTGTGCCAAAAATAGACTGCGGGCACAGCCAAGCCCAAAAATAAGTGCCCCGAAGGTCGGCGCGCCAAAGCCCCCCTGCGGAAAAATGCCCAAAAAAAGGGTGGGCTATAGTCTTGGCGGTGGGGGTGGCGAAGTTCGTCTGCCGGACTCGGAAAGGGGTGAGACTTTGCGAGGGGCCTCCGTGTGTCAGAAATAGGCTGGGGACACAGCCGCGCCCAAAAATAAGCGCCCGAAGGTCGGGGCGCCAAAACCCCCACGGAAAAATGCCCAAAAATAGGGTAGGCTATAGCCTTGGGGGTGGGGTGGCGAAGTTCGTCCGCCGGACTCGGAAAGGGGCGAGAATTTGTGAGGGGCCTATGTGTGCCAAAAAATGGCCGCAGGTACAGCCGTACCAAAAAATAAGCGCCCAAAGGTCGGGGCGCCAATGCCCCCCTGCGTAAACATGCCCAAAAAATGGGTGGGCTATAGCCTTGGGGGGTGGGAATGGTGAAGTTCGTCCGCCGGACGTGGAAAGAGGCGAGACTTTACGAGGGGCCTCCGTGTGCCAAAAATAGGCCGTGGGTACAGCCAGATGTGTATAAGAGACAGGGCTATAGCCTTGGGGGGTGGGGCTGGTGAAGTTTGTCCGCCGGACTCGGAATGGGGCAGGATTTTGCGAGGGGCCTCCGTGTGCCAAAAATTGGCCGCGGGCACAGCCACGCCCAAAAATAAGCGCCCGAAGGTCGGGGCGCCAAAGCCCCCATGCAGAAAAATGCCCAAACAACGGGTGGGCTATAGCCTTGGGGGGTGGGGCTGGCGAAGTTCGAACGCCGGACTCAGAATGGGGCGAGACTTTGCGAGGTGCCTCCGTTTGCAAAAAATAGGCCGCGGGCACAGCCGCCCCCAAAAATAAGCGCCCGAAGGTCGGGGCGCCAAATCCCCCTTGCGGAAAAATGCCCAAAAAATGGGTGGGCTATAGCCTTGGGGGGTGGGGCTGGCGAAGTTCGAACGCCGGACTCAGAATGGGGCGAGACTTTGCGAGGGGTCTCCTTGTGCCAAAAATAGGCCACGGGCACAGCGCGCCCAAAAATAAGCACCCGAAGTTCGGGGCGCCAAATCCCCCTTGCGGAAAAATGCCCAAAAAATGGGTGGGCTAGAGCCTTGGCGGGTGGGGCTGGCGGAGTTCATCGCCGGACTCGGAATGGGGTTAGACTTTGCGAGGGGCCTCCGTGTGCCAAAATTAGGCCGCGTACACAGCCTGTCTCTTATACACATCTCGCCCCATTCCGAGTCCGGCGGACGAACTTCGCCACCCCACCCCCGAGGCTATAGCCCATCCGTTTTTTGGGCATTTTTCCGCGGGGGGGCTTTGGCGCCCCCACCTTCGGGCGCTAATTTTTGGACGTGGCCGTGTCCGTGGCCTATTTTTGGGACACATAGGCCCCTCGCAAAGTCTCCCCCCTTTCCGAGTCCGGCGGACGAACTTCGCCACCCCACCCCCGAGGCTATAGCCCATCCGTTTTTTGGGCATTTTTCCGCGGGGGGGCTTTGGCGCCCCCACCTTCGGGCGCTAATTTTTGGACGTGGCCGTGTCCGTGGCCTATTTTTGGGACACATAGGCCCCTCGCAAAGTCTCCCCCCTTTCCGAGTCCGGCGGACGAACTTCGCCAGCCCCACCCCCCAAGGCTAAGATGTGTATAAGAGACAGGGTCGGGGGGCCAAAGCCCCCCTGCGGAAAAATGCCCAAAAAACGGATGGGCTATAGCCTCGGGGGTGGGGTGGCGAAGTTCGTCTGCCGGACTTGGAAAGGGGGGAGACTTTGCGAGGGGCCTATGTGTCCCAAAAATAGGCCACGGACACGGCCACGTCCAAAAATTAGCGCCCGAAGGTTGGGGCGCCAAAGCCCCCCCGCGGAAAAATGCCCAAAAAACGAGTGGGCAATAGCCTTGGGGGTGGGGGTGGGGGTGGGGGTGGCGAAGTTCGTCCGCCGGACTCGGAAAGGGCCGAGACTTTACGAGGGGCCTCCATGTGCCAAAAATAGACTGCGGGCACAGCCACACCCAAAATTAAGCACCCGAAGGTCGGGGCGCCAAAGCCCTCCTGCGGAAAAATGCCCAAAAAACGGGTGGGCTATAGCCTTGGGGGTTGGGGCTGGCGAAGTTCGTCCGCCGGACTCGGAATGGGGCGAGACTTTGCAAGGGGCCTCCGTGTGCCAAACATAGGCCGCGGGCACAGCCGTGCCAAAAAATAAGTGCCCGAAGGTCGGGGTACCAAAGCCCCCGTATCGAAAAATGCCCAAAAACAGATGGGCTATAGCCTTGGGGAGTGCGGCCGGCGAAGTTTTTCCGACGGACTCGGAATGGGGAAAGACTTTGTGAGGGGCCTCCGTGTGCCAAAAATAGGCCGCGGGCACAGCAGCACCCAAAAATAAGTGCCCGAAGGTCGGGGCGCCAAAACCCTCCTGCGGAAAAATGCCCAAAAAACGCGTGGGCTATAGCCTTGGGGGTGGGGCTGGCGAAGTTCGTCCGCCGGACTCAGAATGGGGCGAGACTTTGCGAGGGGCCTCCATGTGGAAAAAATAGGCCGTAGGCACTGCCGCGCCCAAAAATAAGCGCCCGAAGCTCGGGGCGCCAAAGCCCCCCTCCCGAAAAATGCCCAAAAAATGGGTGGGCTATAGCCTTGGGCGTTGGGGCTGGCGAAGTTTGTCCGCCGGACTCGGAATGGGACAAGACTTTGCAAGGTGCCTCCGTGTGCCAAAAATAGGCCGCGGGCACAGCCGCGTCCAAAAATAAGGGCCTGAAGGTTGGGGCGCCAAAGCCCCCCTGCGGAAAAATGCCCAAAAAATGGGTGGGCTATAGCCTTAGGGGGTGGGGCTGGCAAAGTTCGTCCGTCGGACACGGAATTGGGTGAGACTTTGCGACGGGCCTCCGTGTGCCAAAAATAGGCCACGGGCACAGCGCGCGCAAAAATAAGCACCCGAAGTTCGGGGCGCCAAATCCCCCCTGCGGAAAAATGCCCAAAAAATGGGTGGGCTATAGCCTTGGCGGGTGGGGCTGGCGGAGTTCATCCGCCGGACTCGGAATGGGGTTAGACTTTGCGAGGGGCCTCCGTGTGCCAAAAATAGGCCGCGGGTACAGCCGCGCCAAAAAATAAGCGCCCGAAGGTCGGGGCGCCAAAGCCCCCCCACGGAAAAATGCCCAAAAAACGGGTGGGCTATAGCCTTGGGGGTGGGAATGGCGAAGTTCATCCGCCGGACTCGGAATAGGATGAGACTTTGCGAGGGGCCTCCGTGTGCCAAAATTAGGCCGCGTACACAGCCGTGCCCAAAAATAAGTGCCTGAAGGTTGGGGCGCCAAAGCCCCCGTGTCGAAAAATGCCCAAAAAACGGGTGAGCTATAGCCTTGGGGGGTGGGGCTGGCGAAGTTTGTCTGCCGGACTCGGTATGGGGCAAGACTTTGCAAGGGACCTCCGTGCGCCAAAAATAGGCCACGGGCAAAGCCGCGCCCAAAAATAAGCGCCCCAAGGCCGGGGGGCCAAAGCCCCCCTGCGGAAAAATGCCCAAAAAACGGATGGGCTATAGCCTTGGGGGTGGGGCGGCGAAGTTCGTCTGCCGGACTTGGAAAGGGGCGAGACTTTACGAGGGGCCTACGTGTCCCAAAAATAGGCCACGGACACGGCCATGTCCAAAAATTAGCGCCCGAAGGTTGGGGCGCCAAAGCCCCCCCACGGAAAAATGCCCAAAAAACGGGTGGGCTATAGCCTTGGGGGTGGGAATGGTGAAGTTCATCCGCCGGACTCGGAATAGGACGAGACTTTGCGAGGGGCCTCCGTGTGCCAAAATTAGGCCGCGTACATAGCCGTGCCCAAAAATAAGTGCCTGAAGGTTGGGGCGCCAAAGCCCCCGTGTCGAAAAATGCCCAAAAAACGGGTGTGCTATAGCCTTGGGGGGTGGGGCTGGCGAAGTTTGTCTGCCGGACTCGGTATGGGGCAAGACTTTGCAAGGGACCTCCGTGCGCCAAAAATAGGCCGCGGGCACAGCCGCGCCCAAAAATAAGCGCCCCAAGGTCGGGGGGCCAAAGCCCCCCTGCGGAAAAATGCCCAAAAAACGGATGGGCTATAGCCTTGGGGGTGGGGTGGCGAAGTTCGTCTGCCGGACTTGGAAAGGGGCGAGACTTTGCGAGGGGCCTACGTGTCCCAAAAATAGGCCACGGACACGGCCACGTCCAAAACTTAGCGCCCGAAGGTTGGGGCGCCAAAGCCCCCCCACGGAAAAATGCCCAAAAAACGGGTGGGCTATAGCCTTAGGGGTGGGAATGGCGAAGTTCATCCGCCGGACTCGGAATAGGACGAGACTTTGCGAGGGGCCTCCGTGTGCCAAAATTAGGCCGCGTACACAGCCGTGCCCAAAAATAAGTGCCTGAAGGTTGGGGCGCCAAAGCCCCCGTGTCGAAAAATGCCCAAAAAACGGGTGTGCTATAGCCTTGGAGGGTGGGGTGGGCGAAGTTTGTCTGCCGGACTCGGTATGGGGCAAGACTTTGCAAGGGACCTCCGTGCGCCAAAAATAGGCCGCGGGCACAGCCGCGCCCAAAAATAAGCGCCCCAAGGTCGGGGGGCCAAAGCCCCCCTGCAGAAAAATGCCCAAAAAACGGATGGGCTATAGCCTTAGGGGTGGGGTGGCGAAGTTCGTCCGCCGGACTCGGAAAGGGGCGAGACTTTGCGAGGGGCCTACGTGTCCCAAAAAAAGGCCACGGACACAGCCGCGCCCAAAAATAAGTGCCCGAAGGTCGGGGCACCAAATCCCCCCTGCGGAAAAATGCCCAAAAAATGGGTGGGCAAGAGCCTTGGAGGGTGGGTCTGGCGAAGTTCGTCCGCCGGACTCAGAATAGGGCTAGACTTTCCGAGGGACCTCTGTGTGCCAAAAATAGGCCACGGGCACAGCCGCACCAAAAAGTAAGCGCCCTATGGTGTGGGCGCCTAAGCCCCCCAGCGGAAAAATGCCCAAAAAACGGGTGGGCTATAGCCTTGGAGGGTGGGGCTGGCGATGTTCGTCCGCCGGACTCGGAATGGGGTGAGGCGTTTCGAGGGGCCTCCATGGGCCTAAAATAGGCCGCGACACAGCCGCGCCCAAAAATAAGCACCGGAAGGTCGGGGCGCCAACGCCCCCCTGCGGAAAAATGCCCAAAAAACGGGTGGGCTATAGCCTTGGGGGGTGGGGCTGGCGAAGTTCATCCGCCGGACTTGGAATTGGGCGAGACTTTGCGAGGGGCCTCCATACGCAAAAAATAGGTCGCGGGCAGAGCCGCGTCCAAAATTAAGTGCCCGAAGGTTGGGGAGCCAAAGCCCCCGTGCGGAAAAATGCCCAAAAAATGGGTGGGCTATAGCCTTGGGGGTGGGGCTGGCAAAGTTTGTCCGCCGGACCCGGAATAGGGCGAGACTTTGCGAGGGGCCTCCGTGAGCCAAAAAAAGGCCACGGGCACAGCCGCTCCCAAAAATAAGCGCCCTAAGGTCGGGGCGCCTAAGCGCCCCAGCGGAAAAATGCCCAAAAAACGGGTGGGCTATAGCCTTGGAGGGTGGGCCTGGCGAAGTTCGTCCGCCGGACTCGGAATGGGACGAGACTTTGCGAGGGGCCTCCATGTGCCTAAAATAGGAC
>MKYO02000203.1:17885-34329 GCA_002013955.2 Citrus medica
GCCGGACTCGGAATGGGCCGAGACTTTGCGAGGGGCCTCCATGTACCAAACATAGGCTGCGGGTAATAATTAGCGCCCGATGGTCGGGGCGCCAAAGCCCCCCTGCGGAAAAATGCCCAAACAACGGGTGGGCTATAGCCTTGGGGGGTGGGGCTGGCGAAGTTTGTCCGCCAGACTCGGAATGGGGCGAGATTTCGCGAGGGGCCTCCGTGTGCCAAAAATAGGCTGCGGGCACAGCCGAGCCAAAAAATAAGTGCCCGAAGGTCGGGGAACCAAAGCCCCCCTGCGGAAAAATGCCCAAAAAATGGGTGGGCTACAGCCTTGGGGGGTGGGGCTGGCGAACTTTGTCCGCCAGACTCGGAATGGGGAGAGACATTGCGAGGGGCCTCCGTGTGTCAAAAATAGGCCGCGGACACAGCCACGCCCAAGAATAAGCACCCGAAGGTCGGGGCGCCAAAGCCCCCCTGCGGAAAAATGCCAAAACAACGGGTGGGCTATAGCCTTGGGGGGTGGGGCTGGCGAAGTTTGTCCGCCAGACTCGGAATGGGGAGAGACATTGCGAGGGGCCTCCGTTTACCAAAAATAGGCCGTGGGCACAGCCGCACCTAATAATAAGCGCCCGAAGGTCGGGGCGCTAAAGCCCCCCTTCGGAAAAATGTCCAAAAAACGGGTGGGCTATAGCCTTGGGGGGTGGGGCTGGCGAAGTTTGTCCGCCAGACTCGGAATGGGGCGAGACTTCGCGAGGCGCCTCCGTGTGCCAAAAATAGGCGACGGGCACAGCCGAGCCAAAAAATAAGTGCCCGAAGGTCGGGGAACCAGAGCCCCCGTGCGGAAAAATGCCCAAAAAGTGGGTGGGCTATAGCCTTGGGGGGTGGGGCTGGCGAAGTTCGTTTGCCAGACTCGGAATGGGGCGAGACTTTGTTAGGGACCTCCGTGTACCAAAAATAGGCCGCGGGCACAGCCGCGCCCAAAAATAAGCCGCCGAAGGTCAGGGCGCCAAAGCGCCCCTGCGGAAAAATGCCCAAAAAACGGGTGGGCTATAGCCTTGGGGGGTGGGGCTGGCGAAGTTCGTCCGCCAGACTCGGAATGGGGCGAGACTTTGTTAGGGACCTCCATGTACCAAAAATAAGCCGCGGGCACAGCTGCGCCCAAAAATAAGCCGCCGAAGGTCAGGGCGCCAAAGTGCCCCTGCGGAAAAATGCCCAAAAAATGGGTGGGCTACAGCCTTGGGGGGTGGGGCTGGCGAAGTTCGTCTGCCGGACTCGGAATGGGCCGAGACTTTGCGAGGGGCCTCCATGTACCAAACATAGGCTGCGGGTAATAATTAGCGCCCGATGGTCGGGGCGCCAAAGCCCCCCTGCGGAAAAATGCCCAAACAACGGGTGGGCTATAGCCTTGGGGGGTGGGGCTGGCGAAGTTTGTCCGCCAGACTCGGAATGGGGCGAGATTTCGCGAGGGGCCTCCGTGTGCCAAAAATAGGCTGCGGGCACAGCCGAGCCAAAAAATAAGTGCCCGAAGGTCGGGGAACCAAAGCCCCCCTGCGGAAAAATGCCCAAAAAATGGGTGGGCTACAGCCTTGGGGGGTGGGGCTGGCGAAGTTCGTCTGCCGGACTCGGAATGGGCCGAGACTTTGCGAGGGGCCTCCATGTACCAAACATAGGCTGCGGGTAATAATTAGCGCCCGATGGTCGGGGCGCCAAAGCCCCCCTGCGGAAAAATGCCCAAACAACGGGTGGGCTATAGCCTTGGGGGGTGGGGCTGGCGAAGTTTGTCCGCCAGACTCGGAATGGGGCGAGATTTCGCGAGGGGCCTCCGTGTGCCAAAAATAGGCTGCGGGCACAGCCGAGCCAAAAAATAAGTGCCCGAAGGTCGGGGAACCAAAGCCCCCCTGCGGAAAAATGCCCAAAAAATGGGTGGGCTACAGCCTTGGGGGGTGGGGCTGGCGAAGTTCGTCTGCCGGACTCGGAATGGGCCGAGACTTTGCGAGGGGCCTCCATGTACCAAACATAGGCTGCGGGTAATAATTAGCGCCCGATGGTCGGGGCGCCAAAGCCCCCCTGCGGAAAAATGCCCAAACAACGGGTGGGCTATAGCCTTGGGGGGTGGGGCTGGCGAAGTTTGTCCGCCAGACTCGGAATGGGGCGAGATTTCGCGAGGGGCCTCCGTGTGCCAAAAATAGGCTGCGGGCACAGCCGAGCCAAAAAATAAGTGCCCGAAGGTCGGGGAACCAAAGCCCCCCTGCGGAAAAATGCCCAAAAAATGGGTGGGCTACAGCCTTGGGGGGTGGGGCTGGCGAAGTTCGTCTGCCGGACTCGGAATGGGCCGAGACTTTGCGAGGGGCCTCCATGTACCAAACATAGGCTGCGGGTAATAATTAGCGCCCGATGGTCGGGGCGCCAAAGCCCCCCTGCGGAAAAATGCCCAAACAACGGGTGGGCTATAGCCTTGGGGGGTGGGGCTGGCGAAGTTTGTCCGCCAGACTCGGAATGGGGCGAGATTTCGCGAGGGGCCTCCGTGTGCCAAAAATAGGCTGCGGGCACAGCCGAGCCAAAAAATAAGTGCCCGAAGGTCGGGGAACCAAAGCCCCCCTGCGGAAAAATGCCCAAAAAATGGGTGGGCTACAGCCTTGGGGGGTGGGGCTGGCGAAGTTCGTCTGCCGGACTCGGAATGGGCCGAGACTTTGCGAGGGGCCTCCATGTACCAAACATAGGCTGCGGGTAATAATTAGCGCCCGATGGTCGGGGCGCCAAAGCCCCCCTGCGGAAAAATGCCCAAACAACGGGTGGGCTATAGCCTTGGGGGGTGGGGCTGGCGAAGTTTGTCCGCCAGACTCGGAATGGGGCGAGATTTCGCGAGGGGCCTCCGTGTGCCAAAAATAGGCTGCGGGCACAGCCGAGCCAAAAAATAAGTGCCCGAAGGTCGGGGAACCAAAGCCCCCCTGCGGAAAAATGCCCAAAAAATGGGTGGGCTACAGCCTTGGGGGGTGGGGCTGGCGAAGTTCGTCTGCCGGACTCGGAATGGGCCGAGACTTTGCGAGGGGCCTCCATGTACCAAACATAGGCTGCGGGTAATAATTAGCGCCCGATGGTCGGGGCGCCAAAGCCCCCCTGCGGAAAAATGCCCAAACAACGGGTGGGCTATAGCCTTGGGGGGTGGGGCTGGCGAAGTTTGTCCGCCAGACTCGGAATGGGGCGAGATTTCGCGAGGGGCCTCCGTGTGCCAAAAATAGGCTGCGGGCACAGCCGAGCCAAAAAATAAGTGCCCGAAGGTCGGGGAACCAAAGCCCCCCTGCGGAAAAATGCCCAAAAAATGGGTGGGCTACAGCCTTGGGGGGTGGGGCTGGCGAAGTTCGTCTGCCGGACTCGGAATGGGCCGAGACTTTGCGAGGGGCCTCCATGTACCAAACATAGGCTGCGGGTAATAATTAGCGCCCGATGGTCGGGGCGCCAAAGCCCCCCTGCGGAAAAATGCCCAAACAACGGGTGGGCTATAGCCTTGGGGGGTGGGGCTGGCGAAGTTTGTCCGCCAGACTCGGAATGGGGCGAGATTTCGCGAGGGGCCTCCGTGTGCCAAAAATAGGCTGCGGGCACAGCCGAGCCAAAAAATAAGTGCCCGAAGGTCGGGGAACCAAAGCCCCCCTGCGGAAAAATGCCCAAAAAATGGGTGGGCTACAGCCTTGGGGGGTGGGGCTGGCGAAGTTCGTCTGCCGGACTCGGAATGGGCCGAGACTTTGCGAGGGGCCTCCATGTACCAAACATAGGCTGCGGGTAATAATTAGCGCCCGATGGTCGGGGCGCCAAAGCCCCCCTGCGGAAAAATGCCCAAACAACGGGTGGGCTATAGCCTTGGGGGGTGGGGCTGGCGAAGTTTGTCCGCCAGACTCGGAATGGGGCGAGATTTCGCGAGGGGCCTCCGTGTGCCAAAAATAGGCTGCGGGCACAGCCGAGCCAAAAAATAAGTGCCCGAAGGTCGGGGAACCAAAGCCCCCCTGCGGAAAAATGCCCAAAAAATGGGTGGGCTACAGCCTTGGGGGGTGGGGCTGGCGAAGTTCGTCTGCCGGACTCGGAATGGGCCGAGACTTTGCGAGGGGCCTCCATGTACCAAACATAGGCTGCGGGTAATAATTAGCGCCCGATGGTCGGGGCGCCAAAGCCCCCCTGCGGAAAAATGCCCAAACAACGGGTGGGCTATAGCCTTGGGGGGTGGGGCTGGCGAAGTTTGTCCGCCAGACTCGGAATGGGGCGAGATTTCGCGAGGGGCCTCCGTGTGCCAAAAATAGGCTGCGGGCACAGCCGAGCCAAAAAATAAGTGCCCGAAGGTCGGGGAACCAAAGCCCCCCTGCGGAAAAATGCCCAAAAAATGGGTGGGCTACAGCCTTGGGGGGTGGGGCTGGCGAAGTTCGTCTGCCGGACTCGGAATGGGCCGAGACTTTGCGAGGGGCCTCCATGTACCAAACATAGGCTGCGGGTAATAATTAGCGCCCGATGGTCGGGGCGCCAAAGCCCCCCTGCGGAAAAATGCCCAAACAACGGGTGGGCTATAGCCTTGGGGGGTGGGGCTGGCGAAGTTTGTCCGCCAGACTCGGAATGGGGCGAGATTTCGCGAGGGGCCTCCGTGTGCCAAAAATAGGCTGCGGGCACAGCCGAGCCAAAAAATAAGTGCCCGAAGGTCGGGGAACCAAAGCCCCCCTGCGGAAAAATGCCCAAAAAATGGGTGGGCTACAGCCTTGGGGGGTGGGGCTGGCGAAGTTCGTCTGCCGGACTCGGAATGGGCCGAGACTTTGCGAGGGGCCTCCATGTACCAAACATAGGCTGCGGGTAATAATTAGCGCCCGATGGTCGGGGCGCCAAAGCCCCCCTGCGGAAAAATGCCCAAACAACGGGTGGGCTATAGCCTTGGGGGGTGGGGCTGGCGAAGTTTGTCCGCCAGACTCGGAATGGGGCGAGATTTCGCGAGGGGCCTCCGTGTGCCAAAAATAGGCTGCGGGCACAGCCGAGCCAAAAAATAAGTGCCCGAAGGTCGGGGAACCAAAGCCCCCCTGCGGAAAAATGCCCAAAAAATGGGTGGGCTACAGCCTTGGGGGGTGGGGCTGGCGAAGTTCGTCTGCCGGACTCGGAATGGGCCGAGACTTTGCGAGGGGCCTCCATGTACCAAACATAGGCTGCGGGTAATAATTAGCGCCCGATGGTCGGGGCGCCAAAGCCCCCCTGCGGAAAAATGCCCAAACAACGGGTGGGCTATAGCCTTGGGGGGTGGGGCTGGCGAAGTTTGTCCGCCAGACTCGGAATGGGGCGAGATTTCGCGAGGGGCCTCCGTGTGCCAAAAATAGGCTGCGGGCACAGCCGAGCCAAAAAATAAGTGCCCGAAGGTCGGGGAACCAAAGCCCCCCTGCGGAAAAATGCCCAAAAAATGGGTGGGCTACAGCCTTGGGGGGTGGGGCTGGCGAAGTTCGTCTGCCGGACTCGGAATGGGCCGAGACTTTGCGAGGGGCCTCCATGTACCAAACATAGGCTGCGGGTAATAATTAGCGCCCGATGGTCGGGGCGCCAAAGCCCCCCTGCGGAAAAATGCCCAAACAACGGGTGGGCTATAGCCTTGGGGGGTGGGGCTGGCGAAGTTTGTCCGCCAGACTCGGAATGGGGCGAGATTTCGCGAGGGGCCTCCGTGTGCCAAAAATAGGCTGCGGGCACAGCCGAGCCAAAAAATAAGTGCCCGAAGGTCGGGGAACCAAAGCCCCCCTGCGGAAAAATGCCCAAAAAATGGGTGGGCTACAGCCTTGGGGGGTGGGGCTGGCGAAGTTCGTCTGCCGGACTCGGAATGGGCCGAGACTTTGCGAGGGGCCTCCATGTACCAAACATAGGCTGCGGGTAATAATTAGCGCCCGATGGTCGGGGCGCCAAAGCCCCCCTGCGGAAAAATGCCCAAACAACGGGTGGGCTATAGCCTTGGGGGGTGGGGCTGGCGAAGTTTGTCCGCCAGACTCGGAATGGGGCGAGATTTCGCGAGGGGCCTCCGTGTGCCAAAAATAGGCTGCGGGCACAGCCGAGCCAAAAAATAAGTGCCCGAAGGTCGGGGAACCAAAGCCCCCCTGCGGAAAAATGCCCAAAAAATGGGTGGGCTACAGCCTTGGGGGGTGGGGCTGGCGAAGTTCGTCTGCCGGACTCGGAATGGGCCGAGACTTTGCGAGGGGCCTCCATGTACCAAACATAGGCTGCGGGTAATAATTAGCGCCCGATGGTCGGGGCGCCAAAGCCCCCCTGCGGAAAAATGCCCAAACAACGGGTGGGCTATAGCCTTGGGGGGTGGGGCTGGCGAAGTTTGTCCGCCAGACTCGGAATGGGGCGAGATTTCGCGAGGGGCCTCCGTGTGCCAAAAATAGGCTGCGGGCACAGCCGAGCCAAAAAATAAGTGCCCGAAGGTCGGGGAACCAAAGCCCCCCTGCGGAAAAATGCCCAAAAAATGGGTGGGCTACAGCCTTGGGGGGTGGGGCTGGCGAAGTTCGTCTGCCGGACTCGGAATGGGCCGAGACTTTGCGAGGGGCCTCCATGTACCAAACATAGGCTGCGGGTAATAATTAGCGCCCGATGGTCGGGGCGCCAAAGCCCCCCTGCGGAAAAATGCCCAAACAACGGGTGGGCTATAGCCTTGGGGGGTGGGGCTGGCGAAGTTTGTCCGCCAGACTCGGAATGGGGCGAGATTTCGCGAGGGGCCTCCGTGTGCCAAAAATAGGCTGCGGGCACAGCCGAGCCAAAAAATAAGTGCCCGAAGGTCGGGGAACCAAAGCCCCCCTGCGGAAAAATGCCCAAAAAATGGGTGGGCTACAGCCTTGGGGGGTGGGGCTGGCGAAGTTCGTCTGCCGGACTCGGAATGGGCCGAGACTTTGCGAGGGGCCTCCATGTACCAAACATAGGCTGCGGGTAATAATTAGCGCCCGATGGTCGGGGCGCCAAAGCCCCCCTGCGGAAAAATGCCCAAACAACGGGTGGGCTATAGCCTTGGGGGGTGGGGCTGGCGAAGTTTGTCCGCCAGACTCGGAATGGGGCGAGATTTCGCGAGGGGCCTCCGTGTGCCAAAAATAGGCTGCGGGCACAGCCGAGCCAAAAAATAAGTGCCCGAAGGTCGGGGAACCAAAGCCCCCCTGCGGAAAAATGCCCAAAAAATGGGTGGGCTACAGCCTTGGGGGGTGGGGCTGGCGAAGTTCGTCTGCCGGACTCGGAATGGGCCGAGACTTTGCGAGGGGCCTCCATGTACCAAACATAGGCTGCGGGTAATAATTAGCGCCCGATGGTCGGGGCGCCAAAGCCCCCCTGCGGAAAAATGCCCAAACAACGGGTGGGCTATAGCCTTGGGGGGTGGGGCTGGCGAAGTTTGTCCGCCAGACTCGGAATGGGGCGAGATTTCGCGAGGGGCCTCCGTGTGCCAAAAATAGGCTGCGGGCACAGCCGAGCCAAAAAATAAGTGCCCGAAGGTCGGGGAACCAAAGCCCCCCTGCGGAAAAATGCCCAAAAAATGGGTGGGCTACAGCCTTGGGGGGTGGGGCTGGCGAAGTTCGTCTGCCGGACTCGGAATGGGCCGAGACTTTGCGAGGGGCCTCCATGTACCAAACATAGGCTGCGGGTAATAATTAGCGCCCGATGGTCGGGGCGCCAAAGCCCCCCTGCGGAAAAATGCCCAAACAACGGGTGGGCTATAGCCTTGGGGGGTGGGGCTGGCGAAGTTTGTCCGCCAGACTCGGAATGGGGCGAGATTTCGCGAGGGGCCTCCGTGTGCCAAAAATAGGCTGCGGGCACAGCCGAGCCAAAAAATAAGTGCCCGAAGGTCGGGGAACCAAAGCCCCCCTGCGGAAAAATGCCCAAAAAATGGGTGGGCTATAGCCTTGGGGGGTGGGGCTGGCGAAGTTCGTCTGCCGGACTCGGAATGGGCCGAGACTTTGCGAGGGGCCTCCATGTACCAAACATAGGCTGCGGGTAATAATTAGCGCCCGATGGTCGGGGCGCCAAAGCCCCCCTGCGGAAAAATGCCCAAACAACGGGTGGGCTATAGCCTTGGGGGGTGGGGCTGGCGAAGTTTGTCCGCCAGACTCGGAATGGGGCGAGATTTCGCGAGGGGCCTCCGTGTGCCAAAAATAGGCTGCGGGCACAGCCGAGCCAAAAAATAAGTGCCCGAAGGTCGGGGAACCAAAGCCCCCCTGCGGAAAAATGCCCAAAAAATGGGTGGGCTACAGCCTTGGGGGGTGGGGCTGGCGAAGTTCGTCTGCCGGACTCGGAATGGGCCGAGACTTTGCGAGGGGCCTCCATGTACCAAACATAGGCTGCGGGTAATAATTAGCGCCCGATGGTCGGGGCGCCAAAGCCCCCCTGCGGAAAAATGCCCAAACAACGGGTGGGCTATAGCCTTGGGGGGTGGGGCTGGCGAAGTTTGTCCGCCAGACTCGGAATGGGGCGAGATTTCGCGAGGGGCCTCCGTGTGCCAAAAATAGGCTGCGGGCACAGCCGAGCCAAAAAATAAGTGCCCGAAGGTCGGGGAACCAAAGCCCCCCTGCGGAAAAATGCCCAAAAAATGGGTGGGCTACAGCCTTGGGGGGTGGGGCTGGCGAAGTTCGTCAGCCGGACTCGGAATGGGCCGAGACTTTGCGAGGGGCCTCCATGTACCAAACATAGGCTGCGGGTAATAATTAGCGCCCGATGGTCGGGGCGCCAAAGCCCCCCTGCGGAAAAATGCCCAAAAAACTGGTGGGCTATAGCCTTGGGGGGTGGGGCTGGCGGAGTTCGACCGCCGGACTCGGAATAGGGCGGGACTTTGCGGGGGGTCTCCATGTACAGAAAATAAGCCGCGGGCACAGCCGCGCCAAAAAATAAGTGCCCGATGGTCGGGGCGCCAAAGCCCCCTGCGGAAAAATGCCCAAAAAACTGGTGGGCTATAGCCTTGGGGGGTGGGGCTGGCGAAGTTCGTCCGCCGGACTCGGAATGGGCCGAGACTTTGCGAGGGGCCTCCGTATGCCAAAAATAGGCTGCGGGCACAGCCGTACCAAAAAATAAGCGCCACTAGGTCGGGGCGCCAAAGCCCCCCTGCGGAAAAATGCCCAAAAAACGGGTGGGCTATAACCTTGGGGGATGGGACTTGCGAAGTTCGTCAGCCGGACTCGGAATGGGGTGAGACTTTGCGAGGGACCTCCGTGTCCCAAAAATAGGCTTCGGGTAAAGCCGTGCCCAATAACAAGCGTCCGAAGGTTGGGGCACCAAAGCGCCCTACGGAAAAATGCCCAAAAAACGGGTGGGCTATAGCCTTGGGGTGTGGGCTGGCGAAGTTCTTCCGCCGGACTCGTAATGGGGCAAGACTTTACGAGGGGCCTCCGTGTGCCAAAAATAAGCCGCGGGCACAGCTGCGCCCAAAAATAATTGCCCGAAGGTCGTGGCGCTAAAGCCCCCCTGCGGAAAAATGCCCAAAAAACGGTTGGGCTATAGCCTTGGGGTGGGGCTGGCGAAGTTTGTCCGCCGGACTCGGAATGGCGCGAGACTTTGCGAGGGGCCTCCGTGTGCAGAAAATAGGCTGCGGGCACAGCCGCGCCCAAAAATAAGCAGCCGAAGGTCGGGGCACCAAAGCCCCCCTCCGGAAAAATACTCAAAAAACGGGTGGGCTATAGCCTTGGGGGGTGGGGCTGGCGAAGTTCGTCCGCCAGACTCGGAATGGGGCGAGACTTTGTTAGGGACCTCCGTGTACCAAAAATAGGCCGCGGACACAGCCGCGCCCAAAAATAAGCAGCTGAAGGTCAGGGCGCCAAAGCCCTCCTGCGGAAAAATGCCCAAAAAACGGGTGGGCTATAGCCCAGGGGGTGGGGCTGGCAAAGTTCGTCTGCCGGACTCGGAATGGGCCGAGACTTTGCGAGGGGCTTCCGTGTACCAATCATAGGCCGCGGGCGAAGCCATGCCTAAAAATAAGCGCCCGATGGTTGGGGCGCCAAAGCCCCCCTGCGGATAAATGCCCAAAAAACTGGTGGGCTATAGCCTTGGGGGGTGGGGCTGGCGAAGTTCGACCGCCGGACTCGGAATGGGGCGGGACTTTGCGGGGGGCCTCCATGTACAGAAAATAAGCCGCGGTCACAGCCGCGCCAAAAAATAAGTGCCCGAAGGTCGGGGCGCCAAAGCCCCCCCGCGGAAAAATGCCAAAAAAACGGGTGCGCTATAACCTTGGGGGGTGGGGCTGGCAAAGTTCGTCTGCCGGACTCGGAATGGGGTGAGACTATGCGAGGGGCCTCCGTGTGCCAAAAATAGGCTGCGGGCACAGCCGTGCCCAAAAATAAGTGTCCGAAGGTTGGGGCGCTACAGCCCCGCTGCGGAAAAATGCCCAAAAAACGGGTGGGCTATACCCATGGGGGATGGGGCTGGCGAAGTTCGTCCGCCGGACTCGGAATGGGGCAAGACTTTGTTAGTGGCCTCCGTGTGCCAAAAATAGGCCGCAGGGCACATCCGCGCCCAAAAATAAGCACCCGAATGTTGGGGCGCGAAAGCCCCCCTGCGGAAAAATGCACAAAAAACGGGTGGGCTATAGCTGGGGGGTTGGGGCTGGCGAAGTTCGTCTGCCGGACTCGGAATGGGGCGAGACTTTGCGAGGGGCCTCGATGTGCCAAAAATAGGCCGCAGGGCACAGCCGCGCCCAAAAATAAGCACCCGAAGGTCAGGGCGCCCTAGCCCCCCTGCGGAAAAATGCCCAAAAAACGGGTGGGCTATAGCTGGGGGGTTGGGGCTGGCGAAGTTCGTCCGCCGACTCGATTTGGGGCTAAACATTGCGAGGGGCCTCGATGTGCCAAAAATAGGACGCGGGCACAGCCGTACCCAAAAATAAGCGCCCGAAGGTCAGGGCGCCAAAGCCCCCGGCGTAAAAATGCCCAAAAAATGGGTGGGGTATAGCCTTGGGGGGTGGGGCTGGCGAAGTTCGTCCGCCGGACTCGCAATGGGGCAGGACATTGCGAGGGGCCTCCATGTGCCATAAATAGGCCGGGGGCACAGCCGCGCCCAAAAATAAGCACCTAAAGGTCGGGGCGCCAAAGCCCCCCTGCGGAAAAATGCCCAAAAAACGGGTGGGCCGTAGCCTTGGTGGGTGGGGCGGGCGAAGTTCGTCCTCCGGACTCGGAATGGGGTGAGACTTTGTGATGGGTCTCCATGCACGAAATATAGGCCACGGACACAGCCGTGCCCAAATATAAGCGCCCGAAGGTCGGGGCGCCAAAGCCCCCTGCGGAAAAATGCTCAAAAAATGGGTGGGCTATAGCCTGGGGGGGTGGGGCTGGCGAAGTTCATCCGCCGGACTCAGAATGGGGCGTGACTTTGCCAGGGGCCTCTGTGTGCCAAAAATAGGCCGCGGGCACAGCCGCGCCCAAAACTAAGCGCCGAAGGTCGGGGCGCCAAAGCCCCCTGCGGAAAAATGCTCAAAAAATGGGTGGGCTATAGCCTGGGGGGGTGGGGCTGGCGAAGTTCATCCGCCGGACTCAGAATGGGGCGTGACTTTGCCAGGGGCCTCTGTGTGCCAAAAATAGGCCGCGGGCACAGCCGCGCCCAAAACTAAGCGCCGAAGGTCGGGGCGCCAAAGCCCCCTGCGGAAAAATGCTCAAAAAATGGGTGGGCTATAGCCTGGGGGGGTGGGGCTGGCGAAGTTCATCCGCCGGACTCAGAATGGGGCGTGACTTTGCCAGGGGCCTCTGTGTGCCAAAAATAGGCCGCGGGCACAGCCGCGCCCAAAACTAAGCGCCGAAGGTCGGGGCGCCAAAGCCCCCTGCGGAAAAATGCTCAAAAAATGGGTGGGCTATAGCCTGGGGGGGTGGGGCTGGCGAAGTTCATCCGCCGGACTCAGAATGGGGCGTGACTTTGCCAGGGGCCTCTGTGTGCCAAAAATAGGCCGCGGGCACAGCCGCGCCCAAAACTAAGCGCCGAAGGTCGGGGCGCCAAAGCCCCCTGCGGAAAAATGCTCAAAAAATGGGTGGGCTATAGCCTGGGGGGGTGGGGCTGGCGAAGTTCATCCGCCGGACTCAGAATGGGGCGTGACTTTGCCAGGGGCCTCTGTGTGCCAAAAATAGGCCGCGGGCACAGCCGCGCCCAAAACTAAGCGCCGAAGGTCGGGGCGCCAAAGCCCCCTGCGGAAAAATGCTCAAAAAATGGGTGGGCTATAGCCTGGGGGGGTGGGGCTGGCGAAGTTCATCCGCCGGACTCAGAATGGGGCGAGACTTTGCAAGGGGACTCAATGTCCAAAAAATAGGCCATGGGCACAGCCGCGCCCAAAACTAAGCGCCGAAGGTCGGGGCGCCAAAGCCCCCCTGCGGAAAAATGCCCCAAAAATGGGATGGATACAGCCTTGGGGGGTGGGGCTGGCGAAGTTCGTCCGCCGGACTCGTTATGGGCCGATACGTGGGGAGGGGCCTCCGTGTTCCCAAAATAGGCCACAGGCACTGCAGCGTCCAAAAATAAGTGCCCGAAGGTCGGGGCGTCAAAGCCCCCCTGCGGAAAAATGCCCAAAAAACGGGAGGGCTATAGCCTTGGGGGGTGGGGCGGGCGAAGTTCGTCCGCCGGGCTCGGAATGGGGCGATACTTTGCAAGGGGCCTCTGTGTGCCAAAAATAGGCCGCGGGCACAGTCGCACCCAAAAATAAGCGCCACAAGGTCGGGGCGCCAAAGCCCCCTGCGGAAAAATGCTCAAAAAATGTGTGGGCTATAGCCTTGGGGGGTGGGCTGGCGAATTTCGTCCGCTGGACTCGGAATGGGGCGAGACTTCACGAGGGGCCTCCGTGTGCCAGAAATAGGCCACGAGCATGGCTGTACCCAAAAATAAGCGGCCGAAGGTTGGGGCGCCAAAGTCCCCCTGCGGAAAAATGCCCAAAAAACGGGTGGGCTAAAGCCTTGCGGGGTCGGGCGGGCGAAGTTCATCCGCAGGACTCGGAATGGGGCGAGACTTTGTGAGGGGCCTCCATGTGCCAAAAATAGGCCGCGGACACAGCCGCGCCCAAAAATAAGCGCCCGAAGGTCGGGGCGCCAAAGCCCCCCTGCGGAAAAATGCCCAAAAAACGGGTGGGCTAAAGCCTTGCGGGGTCGGGCGGGCGAAGTTCATCCGCAGGACTCGGAATGGGGCGAGACTTTGTGAGGGGCCTCCATGTGCCAAAAATAGGCCGCGGACACAGCCGCGCCCAAAAATAAGCGCCCGAAGGTCGGGGCGCCAAAGCCCCCCTGCGGAAAAATGCCCAAAAAATGGGTGGGGTATAGCCTTGGGGGGTGGGGCTGGCGAAGTTCGTCCGCGGGACTCAGAATGGGGCGAGACTTCACGAGGGGCCTCTGTGTGCCAAAAATAGGCCACGAACACGGCTGTGCCAAAAAATAAGCACCCGAAGGTTGGGGCGCCAAAGCCCCCCAGTGTAAAAATGCCCAAAAAATGGGTGGGCTATAGCCTTCGGGGGTGGGGCTGGCGAAGTTCGTCCGCCGGACTCGTTATGGGCCGATACTTGGGGAGGGGCCTCCGTGTTCCCAAAATAGGCCACAGGCACTGCAGCGTCCAAAAATAAGCGCCCGAAGGTCGGGGCGCCAAAGCCCCCCTGCGGAAAAATGCCCCAAAAACGGGTGGGCTACAACGTTGGGGGGTGGGGCTGGCGAAGTTCGTCCGCCGGACTCGTTATGGGCCGATACTTGGGGAGGGGCCTCCGTGTTCCCAAAATAGGCCACAGGCACTGCAGCGTCCAAAAATAAGCGCCCGAAGGTCGGGGCGTCAAAGCCCCCCTGCGGAAAAATGCCCAAAAAACGGGAGGGCTATAGCCTTGGGGGGTGGGGCGGGCGAAGTTCGTCCGCCGGACTCGGAATGGGAAAAGAATTTGCGAGGGAGCTCCGTGTGCCAAAAATAGGCCGCGGGCACAGCCGCGCCCAAAAATAAGCACCCGAAGGTCGGGGCTCCAAAGCACCCTGCGGAAAAATGCCCAAAAAACGGGTGGGCTATAGCCTTGGGGGGTGGGGCTGGCGAAGTTCGTCCCCCGGACTGAGAATGGGGCGAGACTTTGCAAGGGGCCTCCATGTGCCAAAAATAAGCCACGGGCACAGCCGTGCCCAAATATAAGCGCACGAAGGTCGGGCTGCCAAAGCCCCGCTGTGTAAAACTGCCCCAAAAACGGGTGGGCTATAGCCTTGGGGGGTGGGGCTGGCGAAGTTCGTCCGCCGGATTCAGAATGGGGCGAGACTTTACGAAGGGCCTCCGTGTGCCAAAAATAGGCTGTGGGCACAGCCTTGCCAAAAAATAAGCGCCCAAAAAATAAGCGCACGAAGGTCGGTCCGCAAAAGCCCCGCTGCATAAAAATGCCCCAAAAACGGGTGGGCTATAGCCTTGGGGGGTGGGGCTGGCGAAAATTTGTCCGCCGGACTCGGAATGGGGCGAGACTTTACGAAGGGCCTCCGTGTGCCAAAAATAGGCTGGGGCATAGCCGCGCCCAAAAATAAGTGCCCGCAGGTCGGGGCGCCAATGCCCCCCTGCGGAAAAATGCCCAAAAAACGGGTGGGCTATAGCCTTGGGGGGTGGGGCTGGCGAAGTTCGTCCGCCGGACTCGGAATTGGGCGAGACTTTGTGAGGGCCCTCCGTGTGCCAAAAATAGGCCGCGGGCACAGCCGCGTCTAAAAATAAGCACCCGACAGTCGGGGCACCAAAGCCCCCCTATGGAAAAATGCCCAAAAAACGGGTGGGTTATAGCCTTGGTGGGTGCGGCTGGCGATGTTCGTCCGCCGGACTCAGAATGGGGCGAGACTTTGCGAGGGGCTTCCGTGTGCAAAAAAGAGGCCGCGAGAACAGCCACGCCCAAAAATAAGCACCCGAAGGTCGGGGCGCCAAAGCCACCCAGCGGGAAAATGCCCAAAAAACGGGTGGGCTATAGCCTTGGGGGGTGGGGCTGGCGAAGTTCGTCCGCCGGACACGGAATGGGGGGAGACTTTGCGAGGGGCCTCCGTGTGCCAAAAAAAGGCCACGGACACAGCCGTGCCCAAAAATAAGCGCCCGAAGGTCGGGGCGCCTAAGCCCTCCTGCGGAAAAATGCCCAAAAAAAGGGTGGGCTATAGCCTTGGCGGGTTGGGCCGGCGAAGTTCGTCCGCTGGACTCAGAATGGGGCGAGACTTTACGAGGGGCCTCCGTGTGCCAAAAATAGGCCGCGGGCACAGCCGCGCCCAAAAATAAGCGCCCGATGGTCGGGACGCCAAACCCCCCTGCGGGAAAATGACCAAAAAACGGGTGGGCTATAGCCTTGGGGGGTGGGGCTGGCGAAGTTCGTCCGCCGGACCCAGAATGGGGCGAGACTTTGCGAGGGGTCTCCTTGTGCCAAAAATAGGCCGCGGGCACAGCCGCGTCCAAAAATAAGCACCCGAAGGCTGGGGCGCCAAAGCCACCCTGCGGAAAAATGCCAAAAAAACGGGTGGGCTATAGCCTTGGGGGGTGGGGCTGGCGAAGTTCGTCCGCCGGACTCGGAATGGGGCGAGACTTTGCGAGGGGTATCCGTGTGCCGAAAATAGGCCGCAGGCACAGCCGCGCCCAAAAATAATCGCCCAAGGGTCGGGGCGCCAAAGCCCCCCAGCGGAAAAATGCCCAAAAAGCTGGTGGGCTATAGACTTGGGGGGTGGGGCCGGCGAAGTTCGTCCGCCGGACTCGGAATGGGGCACGACTTTGCGAGGGGCCTCCGTGTGCCAAAAATAGGCTGCGGGCACAGCCGACCCCATAAATAAGCGCCCGAAGGTCGGGGCGCCAAAGTCCCCTTGCGGGAAAATGCCCAAAATATGGGTGGGCTATTGCCTTGGGGGATAGGACTGGCGAAGTTCGTCCGCCGGACTAGGAATGGGACGAGACTTTGCGAGGGGACTCCATGGGCCAAAAATAGGCCGCGGCCTATGCCGTACCGAAAAATAAGCTGCCAAAGGTCGCTGCGCCAAAGCCCCCTGTGGAAAAATGCCCAAAAAACGGGTGGGCTATAGCCTTTGGGGGTGGGCTGGCGATGTTCGTTCGCCGGACTCGGAATGGGGAGAGACTTTGTGAGGTGCCTCCATGTGCCAAAAATAGGGCGCGGGCACAGCTGCACCCAAAAATAAGTGCCCGAAGCTCGGGGCGCCAAAGCCCCCCTGCGGGAAAATGCCAAAAAAATGGGTGAGCTATAGCCTTGGGGGGTGGGGCTGGCGAAGTTCGTCCGCCGGACTCGGAATGGGACGAGACTTTGCGAGCGGCCTCCGTGTACCAAAAATAGGCCGCGGGTACAGCCGCGCCCGAAGGTCGGGGCGCCTAAGCCCTCCTGCGGAAAAATGCCCAAAAAAAGGGTGGGCTATAGCCTTGGCGGGTTGGGCCGGCGAAGTTCGTCCGCTGGACTCAGAATGGGGCGAGACTTTACGAGGGGCCTCCGTGTGCCAAAAATAGGCCGCGGGCACAGCCGCGCCCAAAAATAAGCGCCCGAT
>MKYO02000203.1:34900-64126 GCA_002013955.2 Citrus medica
AAGGTCGCTGCGCCAAAGCCCCCTGTGGAAAAATGCCCAAAAAACGGGTGGGCTATAGCCTTTGGCGGTGGGCTGGCGATGTTCGTTCGCCGGACTCGGAATGGGGAGAGACTTTGTGAGGTGCCTCCATGTGCCAAAAATAGGGCGCGGGCACAACTGCACCCAAAAATAAGTGCCCGAAGCTCGGGGCGCCAAAGCCCCCCTGCGGGAAAATGCCAAAAAAATGGGTGAGCTATAGCCTTGGGGGGTGGGGCTGGCGAAGTTCGTCCGCCGGACTCGGAATGGGACGAGACTTTGCGAGCGGCCTCCGTGTACCAAAAATAGGCCGCGGGTACAGCCACGCCCGAAGGTCGGGACGCCAAAGCCCCCCTACGGGAAAATGCCCAAAAAACGGGCGGGCTCTAGCCTTGGGGGGTGGGGCTTGCGAAGTTCGTCCGCCGGACTCGGAATGGGGCGAGACTTTCCGAGGGGCCTCCGAGCGCCAAAAAAAGGCTGTGGGCAAAGCCGTACCGAAAAATAAGCGCCCGAAGGTCGGGGCGCCAAAGCCCCCCTGCGGAAAAATGCCCAAAAAATGGGTGGGCTTTAGCCCCCCTGCGGAAAAATGCCCAAAAAATGGGCCGGCGAAGTTCATCCGCCGGACTCGGAATGCGGCAAGACTCTGCGACGGGCCTCTGTGTGCCAAAAATAGGCTGCGGACACAGCCGCGCCCAAAAATAAGTGCCCGACGGTCAGGGTTCCAAAGCCCCACTGTGAGAAAATGCCCAAAAAACGGGTGGGCTATAGGCTTGGGGGGTGGGACTGGCAAAGTTCGTCCGCCGGAATCGGAATGGGGCGATACTTTGCTAGGGGCCTCAATGTACCAAAAATAGGCCGTGGTTACAGCTGCGCTAAAAAATAAACGCCCGAAGGTTGGAGCGCCAAAACCTCCCTGCAGGAAAATGCCCAAAAAACGGGTGGACTATAGCCTTGGGGGGTGGGGCTGGCAAAGTTCGTCCGCCGGACTAGGAATGGGGCGAGACTTTGCGAGGGTCCTCCGTGTACCAAAAATAGGCTACCGGCACAGCCGCGCCCAAAAATAAGCACCCGAAGATCGGGACGCCAAAGCCCCCCTGCGGAAAAATGCCCAAATAACGGGTGGGCTATAGCCTAAGGGGGTGGGGCTGGCGAAGTTCGTCCGCCGGACTCGGAATGGGGCGAGACTTTGCGAGGGGTCCCGTGTGCCAAAAATAGAGTGCGGACACAGCCACACACAAAAATAAGCGCCCGAAGGCCGGGGCGCCAAAACCCCCCTGCGGAAAAATGCCCAAACAATGGGTGGGCCACAGCCCTGGGGGGTGGGGCTAGTGAAGTTCGTCCGCCGGACACGGAATGGGGTGAGACTATGCGAGGACTGTCTCTTATACACATCTACTGAGAATGGGGCGAGACTTTGCAAGGGGCCTCCATGTGCCAAAAATAGAGTGCGGACACAGCCACACACAAAAATAAGCGCCCGAAGGTCGGGGCGCCAAAGCCCCGCTGCAGAAAAATGCCCAAAAAACGGGTGGTCTATAGCATTGGGGTGTGGGGCTCGCGAAGTTCGTCCGCCGGACTCGGAATGGGGCGAAACTTTACGAGTGGCCTCCGTGTGCCAAAAATAGTCCGCGGGCACATCTACGCCCAAAAATAAGCACCCGAAGGTCGTTGCGCCAAAGCCCCCCTGCGGAAAAATGCCCAAACAATGGGTGGGCCACAGCCTTGGGGGGTGGGGCTAGTGAAGTTCGTCCGCCGGACACGGAATGGGGTGACACTATGCGAGGAACCTCCATGTGCCAAAAATAGACCGCGGGTACAGCCACGCCTAGAAATAAGCACCCGAAGATCGGGGCGCCAAAGCCCCCTGCGGAAAAATGCCCAAAAAACGGGTGGGCTATAGCCTTGGGGGGTGGGGCGGGCGAAGTTCGTCCGCCGGACTCGGAATGGGGCGAGACTTTGCGAGGGGCCTCCGTGTGCCAAAAATATAGCGCGGGCACAGCCACACACAAAAATAAGCGCCTGAAGGTCGGGGCGCCAAAGCCCCCCTGCAGAAAAATGCCCAAAAAACTGGTGGTCTATAGCATTGGGGTGTGGGGCCCGCGAAGTTCGTCCGCCGGACTCGTAATGGGACGAGACTTTACGAGTGGCCTCCGTGTGCCAAAAATAGGCCGCTGGCACATCCGCGCCCAAAAATAAGCACCCGAAGGTCGGGGCGCCAAAGCCCCCCGGCGGAAAAATGCCCAAAAAATGGGTGGGCCACAGCCTTGGGGGGTGGGGCTAGTGAAGTTCGTCCGCCGGACACGGAATGGGGTGAGACTATGCGAGGAACCTCCATGTGCCAAAAATAGGCCGGGGGTACAGCCACGCCAAAAAATAGGCCCGGCCACAGCCGCGCCCAAAAATAAGCGCCGAAGGGTGGGGCGCCAAAGCCCCCTGTGGAAAAATGCCCAAAAAACGGGTGGGCTATAGCCTTGGGGGGTGGGGCGGGCGAAGTTCGTCCGCTAGACTCGGAATGGGACGAGACTTTGCGAGGGGCCTCCGTGTGCCAAGAATAGGCTGCGGGCACAGCCGCGCCCAAAAATAAGCGCCGAAGGGTGGGGCGCCAAAGCCCCCTGTGGAAAAATGCCCAAAAAACGGGTGGCCTATAGCCTTGGGGGGTGGGGCCGGCGAAGTTCGTCCGCTAGACTCGGAATGGGACGAGACTTTGCGAGGGGCCTCCGTGTGCCAAGAATAGGATGCGGGCACAGCCGCGCCCAAAAATAAGCGCCGAAGGTTGGGGCGCCAAAGCCCCCTGCAGAAAAATGCAAAAAAAACGGGTGCGCTATAGACTTGAGGGGTGGGGCTGGCGAAGTTCATCCGCCGGACTCGGAATGGGGCGAGAATTTGCGAGCGGCCTCCGTGTACCAAAAATAGGCCGCGGGTACAGCCGCGCCTGAAGGTCGGGACGCGAAAGCCCCCCTACGGGAAAATGCCCAAAAAACGGGCGGGCTCTAGCCTTGGGGGGTGGGGCTTGCGAAGTTCGTCCGCCGGACTCGGAATGGGGCGAGACTTTCCGAGGGGCCTCCGAGCGCCAAAAAAAGGCTGTGGGCAAAGCCGTACCGAAAAATAAGTGCCCGAAGGTCGGGCCGCCAAAGCCCCCCTGCGGAAAAATGCCCAAAAAATGGGTAGGCTTTAGCCTTGGGTGGTGTGGCCGGCGAAGTTCATCCGCCGGACTCGGAATGCGGCAAGACTCTGCGACGGGCCTCCGTGTGCCAAAAATAGGCTACGGACACAGCCACGCCCAAAAATAAGTGCCTGAAGGTCAGGGTTCCAAAGCCCCCCTGCGAGAAAATGGCCAAAAAACAGGTGGGCTATAGGCTTGGGGGGTGGGACTGGCAAAGTTCGTCCGCCTGACTCGGAATGGGGCGATACTTTGCTAGGGGCCTCAATGTACCAAAAATAGGCCGTGGTTACAGCTGCGCTAAAAAATAAACGCCCGAAGGTTGGAGCGCCAAAACCTCCCTGCAGGAAAATGCCCAAAAAACGGGTGGACTATAGCCTTGGGGGGTGGGGCTGGCGAAGTTCGTCCGCCGGACTAGGAATGGGGCGAGACTTTGCGAGGGGCCTCCGTGTACCAAAAATAGGCTACGGACACAGCCGCGCCCAAAAACAAGCACCCGAAGATCGGGACGCCAAAGCCCCCCTGCGGAAAAATGCCCAAAAAACGGGTGGGCTATAGCCTTGGGGGGTGGGGCGGGCGAAGTTCGTCCGCCGGACTCGGAATGCGGCGAAACTTTGCGAGGGGCCTCCGTGTGCCAAAATAGGACGCGGGAACAGCCGCGTCCAAAAATAAGCGCCTGAAGGTCGGGGCGCCAAAGCCCCGCTGCAGAAAAATGCCCAAAAAACGGGTGGTCTATAGCATTGGGGTGTGGGGCTCGCGAAGTTCGTCCGCCGGACTCGGAATGGGGCGAGACTTTACGAGTGGCCTCCGTGTGCCAAAAATAGTCCCCGGGCACATCTGCGCCCAAAAATAAGCACCCGAAGGTCGGGGCGCCAAAGCCCCCCTGCGGAAAAATGCGCAAACAATGGGTGGGCCACAGCCTTGGGGGGTGGGGCTAGTGAAGTTCGTCCGCCGGACACGGAATGGGGTGAGACTATGCGAGGAACCTCCATGTGCCAAAAATAGGCCGCGGGTACAGCCACGCCTAGAAATAAGCACCCGAAGATTGGGGCGCCAAAGCCCCCTGTGGAAAAATGCCCAAAAAACGGGTGGGCTATAGCCTTGGGGGGTGGGGCGGGCGAAGTTCGTCCGCCGGACTCGGAATGGGGCGAGACTTTGCGAGGGGCCTCCGTGTGCCAAAAATATAGCGCGGGCACAGCCACACACAAAAATAAGCGCCTGAGGGTCGGGGCGCCAATGCGCCCCTGCAGAAAAATGCCCAAAAAACGGGTGGTCTATAGCATTGGGGTGTGGGGCTCGCGAAGTTCATCCGCCGGACTCGTAATGGGACGAGACTTTACGAGTGGCCTCCGTGTGCCAAAAATAGGCCGCTGGCACATCCGCGCCCAAAAATATGCACCCGAAGGTCGGGGCGCCAAAGCCCCCCTGCGGAAAAATGCCCAAAAAATGGGTGGGCCACAACCTTGGGGGGTGGGGCTAGTGAAGTTCGTCCGCCGGACACGGAATGGGGTGAGACTATGCGAGGAACCTCCATGTGCCAAAAATAGGCCGGGGGTACAGCCACGCCAAAAAATAGGCCGCGGCCACAGCCGCGTCCAAAAATAAGCGCCCGAAGGTCGGGGCGCCAAAGCCCCCTGCTGAAAAATGCCCAAAAAATGGGTGGGCTATAGCCTTGCGGGGTGGGGCTGCCGAAATTCATCCGCCGGACTCGGAATGGGGTGAGACTTTGCGAGGGGTCTCCGTGTGCCAAAAATAGGCCGTGGGCACAGCCGCACTGAAAAATAATCGCACGAAGGTTGGGACGACAAAGCCCCCCTGCGGAAAAATGCCCAAAAAACGGGTGGCCTATAGCCTTGGGGGGTGGGGCCGGCGAAGTTCGTCCGCTAGACTCGGAATGGGACGAGACTTTGCGAGGGGCCTCCGTGTGCCAAGAATAGGATGCGGGCACAGCCGCGCCCAAAAATAAGCGCCGAAGGTTGGGGCGCCAAAGCCCCCTGCAGAAAAATGCAAAAAAAACGGGTGCGCTATAGACTTGAGGGGTGGGGCTGGCGAAGTTCATCCGCCGGACTCGGAATGGGGCGAGACTTTGCGAGGGGCCTCCGTGTGCCAAAAATATAGCGCGGGCACAGCCACACACAAAAATAAGCGCCTGAGGGTCGGGGCGCCAATGCGCCCCTGCAGAAAAATGCCCAAAAAACGGGTGGTCTATAGCATTGGGGTGTGGGGCTCGCGAAGTTCATCCGCCGGACTCGTAATGGGACGAGACTTTACGAGTGGCCTCCGTGTGCCAAAAATAGGCCGCTGGCACATCCGCGCCCAAAAATAAGCACCCGAAGGTCGGGGCGCCAAAGCCCCCCTGCGGAAAAATGCCCAAAAAATGGGTGGGCCACAGCCTTGGGGGGTGGGGCTAGTGAAGTTCGTCCGCCGGACACGGAATGGGGTGAGACTATGCGAGGAACCTCCATGTGCCAAAAATAGGCCGGGGGTACAGCCACGCCAAAAAATAGGCCGCGGCCACAGCCGCGTCCAAAAATAAGCGCCCGAAGGTCGGGGCGCCAAAGCCCCCTGCTGAAAAATGCCCAAAAAATGGGTGGGCTATAGCCTTGCGGGGTGGGGCTGCCGAAATTCATCCGCCGGACTCGGAATGGGGTGAGACTTTGCGAGGGGTCTCCGTGTGCCAAAAATAGGCCGTGGGCACAGCCGCACTGAAAAATAATCGCACGAAGGTTGGGACGACAAAGCCCCCCTGCGGAAAAATGCCCAAAAAACGGGTGGCCTATAGCCTTGGGGGGTGGGGCCGGCGAAGTTCGTCCGCTAGACTCGGAATGGGACGAGACTTTGCGAGGGGCCTCCGTGTGCCAAGAATAGGATGCGGCCACAGCCGCGCCCAAAAATAAGTGCCGAAGGTTGGGGCGCCAAAGCCCCCTGCAGAAAAATGCTAAAAAAAACGGGTGCGCTATAGACTTGAGGGGTGGGGCTGGCGAAGTTCATCCGCCGGACTCGGAATGGGGCGAGACTTTGCGAGGGGCCTCCGTGTGCCAAAAATAGGCCGCGGGCACAGCCGCGCCCAAAAATAGGTGCCTGAAGGTCTGGGCACCAATGCCCCCCTGCAGAAATATTCCCAAAAATCGGGTGGTCTATAGCCTTGGGGGGTGAGGCTCGTGAAGTTCGTCCGCCGGACTCGGAATGGGGCAAGACTTTGCGAGGGGTCTCCGTGTGCCAAAAATAGGCTGCGGGCATAGGCGCCCCCAAAAATAGGTGCCCGAAGGTCGGGCCGCCAAAGCCCACCACCGAACAAATGCCCAAAAAATGGGTGGGCTATGGCTTTGGGGGGTGGGGCTGGCGAAGTTCGCCCGCCGGACTCGGAATGGGGTGAGACTTGGTGAGGGGCCTCCATGCGCCAAAAATAGGCTGCGGGCACAACCGCGCCAAAAAATAAGCGCCCCAAGGTCGGGGCGCCAATGCCCGCCACCGGAAAAATGCCCAAAAAAGGGGTGGGCTATAGCCTTGGGGGGTGGGGCTGGCGAAGTTCGTCCGCCGGACTCGGAAATGGGCGAGACTTTACGAGGGGCCTCCGTGTGCCAAAAATAGAGCGCGGGCACAGCCGCATCCACAAATAAGTGCCAAAAGGTTGGGGCGCCAAAGCCCCCCTGCGGAAAAATGCCCGAAAAACGGGTGGGTATAGCCTTGGAGGGTGGGGCGGGCGAAGTTCGTCCGCCGGAATCGGAATGGGGCGAGACTTTGCGAGGGGCCTTCATGTGCCAAAAATAGGCCGCGGGCACAGCCGCGCCCAAAAATAAGCGCCTGAAGGTCGGGGCGCCAAAGCCCCCTGCAGAAAAATGCCCAAAAAACGGGTGCTCGGTAGCCTTGGGGGGTGGGGCTCGCGAAGTTCGTCCGCCGGACTCGGAATGGGGTGAGACTTTGCAAGGGGCCTCCGTGTGCCAAAAATAGGCCGCGGGCAAAGCCACGCCCAAAAGTAAGTGCCCGAAGGTTGGGCCGCCAAAGCCCACCACCGAAAAAATGCCCAAAAAATGGGTGGGCTATGGCCTTGGGGGGTGGGGCTGGCGAAGTTCGTCCGCCGGACTCGGAATGGGGTGAGACTTTGCGAGGGGCCTCCGTTGGCCAAAAATAGGCCGCGGGCACAACCGCACCCAAAAATAAGCGCCCCAAGGTCGGGGCGCCAATGCCCCCCACTGGAAAAATGCCCAAAAAACGGGTGGGCTATAGCATTGGGGGGTGGGGCTGGCGAAGTTTGTCCGCCGGACTCAGAATGGGGTGAGACGCTGGGAGGGGCCTCCGTGTGCCAAAAATAGGCCGCAGGCACAGCCGCGCCCAAAAATAAGCGCCCGAAGGTCGGGGCGCCAAAGCCCGCCTGTTGAAAAATACCCAGAAAACGGGTGGGCTATAGCCTAGGGGGTTGGGGCTGGCGATGTTCGTCCGCCGGCCTCGGATTGGGGCGAGACTTTGCGAGGGGTCTCTGTGTGCCAAAAATAGGCCGCGGGCACTGCCGCACCCAAAAGTAGGAGCCAAAAGGTTCGGGCGCCAAAGTCCCCCTGCGGAAAAATGCCCAAAAAACGGGTGGGCTATAGCCTTGCGGGGTGGGGCTGGCGAAGTTCATCCGCTGGACTCGGAATGGGATGAGACTTTGCGAGGTGCCTCCGTGTACCAAAAATAGGACGCGGGCACAGCCGCGCCCAAAAGTAAGCACCCGACGGTAGGGGTGCCAAAGCCCCCCTGCGGAAAAATGTCCAAAAAATGGGTGGGCCATAGCCTTGGGGGGTGGGGCTGGCGAAGTTCGTCTGCCGGACTGGGAATCGGACGAGACATTGCGAGGGGCCTCCAAGTGCTAAAAATAGGCCGTGGGCACAGCCATGACAAAAATAAGCACCCGAGGGTCGGGGCGCCAAAGCCCCCCCGCGGAAAAATGCCCAAAAACGAATGGGCTATAGCCTTGGGAGGTGGGACTGGCGAAGTCCATTCGCCGGACTCGGAATGGGGAGAGACTTTGCGAGGGGCCTCCGTGTGCCAAAAATAGGCCGCGGACACAGCCGCATCCAAAAAATAAGTACCCGAGTGTCGGGGCACCAAAGCCCCCTGCAGAAAAATGCCCAAAAAACGGGTGGGCTATAGCCTTGGGGGGTGGGGCTGGTGAAGTTCGTCCGCCGGACTCGGAATGGAGCGAGACTTTGCAAGCGGCCTCCGTGTGCCAAAAATAGGCAGCGGGGACAGCCGTGCCAAAAAATAAGCGCTGGAAGGCCGGGGCGCCAAAGCCCCCTTGCGGAAAAATGCCCAGAAAAAGGGTGGGCTATAGCCTTGAGGGGTGGGGCTGGCGAAGTTCGTCCGCCGGACTCGGAACGGGGCGAGACTTTACGAGGGGCCTCCGTGTGCCAAAAACAGGCCGTGGTCACAATCACACCCAAAAATAAGCGCCCGAATGTCGGGGCGCCCTGCGGAAAAATGCCCAAAAATCGGGTGGGCTATAGCCTTGGGGGGTGGGGCTGGCGAAGTTCGTCCGCCGGACTCGGAATGGGGCGAGACTTTGCGAGGGGCCTCCGTCTGCAAAAAATTGGCCGCGGGCATAGCCGCGCCCAAAAATAAGCGCCTGAAGGTTGGGTGACCAAAGCCCCCCCGCGGAAAAATGCCCAAAAAATGAGTGGGCTATAGCCTTGGGGGTTGAGGCTGGCGAAGTTCGTCCGCCGGACTCGGATGGGGTGAGACTTTGCGAGGGGCCTCCGTGTACCAAACATAGGCCGCGGGCACAGCCGCGGCCAAAAATAAGCACCCGAAAGTTAGGGCGCCAAAGCCCCCCTACAGAAAAATGCCCAAAAAATGGGTGGGCTATAGCCTTGGGGGGTGTGGCCGGCGAAGTTCGTACGCCAGACTCTGAATGGGGCGAGACTTTTCGAGGGGCCTCTGTGTGCCAAAAATAGGATGCGGGCACAGCAGCGCCCAAAAATAAGCGCCGAAGGTTGGGGCGCCAAAGCCCCCCTGCGGAAAAATGCCAAAAAAACGGGTGGGCTATAGACTTGAGGGGTGGGGCTGGCGAAGTTCTTCCGCCGGACTGAGGCGAGAATTTGCGAGGGGCCTCCGTGTGCCAAAAATAGGACGCGGGGACGGCCGCGCCCAAAAATAGGCGCCTGAAGGGCTGGGCGCCAAAGCCCCCCTGCAGAAAAATGCCCAAAAATCGGGTGGTCTATAGCCTTACGGGGTGGGGCTCGCGAAGTTCGTCCGCCAGACTCGGAATGGGGCGAGACTTTGCGAGGGGCCTCCGTGTGCCAAAAATAGGCCGCGGGCACAGCCGCACCCAAAAATAAGTGCCCGAAGGTCGGGCCGCCAAAGCCCACCACCGAAAAAATGCCCAAAAAATGGGTGGGCTATGGCCTTGGGGGTGGGGCTGGCGAAGCTCACCCACCAGACTCAGAATGGGGCGAGACTTTGCGAGGGGCCTCCGTGTGCCAAAAACAGGCCGTGGTGACAATCACACCAAAAAATAAGTGCCCGAATGTCGGGGCGCCAAAGCCCCCATGCGGAAAAATGCCCAAAAAACGGGTGGGCTGTAGCCTTGGGGGGTGGGGCAGGCGAAGTTCGTCCGCCCGACTCGGAATGGGGAGAGACTTTGCGTGGGGCCTCCGTACGCAGAAAATTGGCCGCGGGCATAGCCGTGACAAAAAATAAGCACCCGAAGGTCGTGGCGCCAAAGCCCCCCCGCGGAAAAATGCCCAAAAAACAGGTGGGCTATAGCCTTGGGGGGTGGGGCTGGTGAAGTTTGTCCGCCGGACACGGAATGAGGCGGGACTTTTCGAGGGGCCTCCGTGTGCCCAAAATAGGCCGTGGACACAACCGCGCCCAAAAATAAGCGCCCGAAGGTCGGGGCGCCAAAGCCCACCTGCGGAAAAATGCCCAGAAAATGGGTGGGCTATAGCCTTGGGGGGTGGGGCTGGCGAAGTTCGTCCGCCGGAATGGGAATGGGGCGAGACTTTGCGAGGGGCCTCCGCGTGCCAAAAATAGGCCGCAGCCACAGCCGCGCCCAAAAATATGTGCCTGAAGGTTAAGGCGCCAAAGCCCCCCTGCAGAAAAATGCCCAAAAAACGGGTGGTCTATAGCCTTGGGGGGTGGGGCTTGCGAAGGTTGTCCGCCGGACTCGGAATGGGGCGAGACTTTGCGAGGGGCCTCCGTGTGCCAAAAATAGGCCGCGGGCACAGCTGTGCCCAAAATTAAGTGCCCGAAGGTCGGGCCGCCAAAGCCGACCTCAGAAAAAATGCCCAAAAAATGGGTGGGCTATGGCCTTGGGGGGTGGGGCTGGCGATGTTCGCCCGCCACACTCGGAATGGGGTGAGACTTTGCGAGGGGTCTCCGTGGGCTAAAAATAGGCCGCGGGCAGAACCGCGCCCAAAAATAAGCGCCCCAAGGTCAGGGCGCCAATGCCCCCCACCGGAAAAATGCCCAAAATACGGGTGGCCTATAGCCTTGGGGGGTGGGGCTGGCAAAGTTCGTCCGCCGGACTCGGAATGGGGCGAGACTTTGCGACGGGCCTCCGTGTGCCAAAAATATTCCGAGGGCACAATCGCGCCCAAAAATCAGCTCCCGAATGTCGGGGCACCAAAGCCCCCCTGCGGAAAAATGCCCAAAAAATGTGTGGGCTATAGCCTTCGGGGGTGGGGCTGGCGAAGTTCATCCGCCCTACTCGGAATGGGGCGAGACTTTGCGAGGGGCCTCCGTACGCAGAACATTAGCCGCGGACACAGCCGCGACAAAAAATAAGCACCCGAAGGTTGTGGCGCCAAAGCCCCCCCGCGGAAAAATGCCCAAAAAACGGGTGGTCTATGGCCTTGGGGGGTGGGGCTGCTGAAGTTTGTCCGCCGGACTCGGAATGGGGCGGGACTTTTCGAGGGGCCTCCGTGTGCCAAAAATAGGCCGCGGACACAACCGCGCCTAAAAATAAGCGCCTTAAGGTCGGGGCGCCAAAGCCCCCCTGCGGAAAAATGCCCCAAAAACGGGTGGGCTATAGCCTTGGAGGGTTGGGCGGGCGAAGTTCGTCCGCCGGAATGGGAATGGGGCGAGACTTTGCGAGGGGCCTCCGTGTGCCGAAAATACGCCGCGGTCACAGCCGCGCCCAAAAATAAGAGCCCAAAGGTCGGGGCGCCAAAGCCCCCCTGCGGAAAAATGTTAAAAAAACGGATGGGCTATAGGATTGGTGGGTGGGGCAGCCGAAGTTCCTCCGCCGGACTCAGAAAGGGGCGAGACTTTGCGAGGGGCCTCCGTGTGCCAAAAACAGGCCGTGGTCACAATCACACCCAAAAATAAGCGCCCGAATGTCGGGGCGCCAAAGCCCCCCTGCGGAAAAATACCCAAAAAACGGGTGGGCTATAGCCTTGGGGGGTGGGGCTGGCGAAGTTCGTCCGCCGGACTCGGATTGGGGTGAGACTTTGCGAGGGGCCTCCGTGTGCCAAACATAGGCCACGGGCACAGCCGCGCACAAAAATAAGCACCTGAAGGTTGGGGCGCCAAAGCCCCCCTGCGGAAAAATGCCCAAAAAATGGGTGGGCTATGGCTTTGGGGGGTGGGGCTGGCGAAGTTCGCCCGCCGGACTCGGAATGTGGGAAGACTTTGCGAGGGGCCTCCGTGGGCCAAAAATAGGCCGCGGGCACAACCGAGCCAAAAAATAAGCGGCCCAAGGTCGGGGCGCTAATGCCCCCCACCGGAAAAATGCCCAAAAAAGGGGTGGGCTATAGCATTGCGGGGTGGGGCTGGCGAAGTTCATCCGCTGGATCCAGAATGGGGCAACACTTTGCGAGGGCCCTCCGTGTGCCAAAAATAGAGCGCGGACACAGCCGCGCACAAAAATAAGTGGCCGAAGGTCGGGGCGCCAAAGTCCCCCTGCGGAAAAATGCCCAAAAAACAGGTGCGTATAGCCTTGGAGGGTGGGGCGGGAGAAGTTCGTCCGCCGGAATCGGAATGGGGCGAGACTTTGTGAGTGGCCTCCGTGTGCCAAAAATAAGTCGCGGGCACAGCCGCTCCCAAAAATAAGCGCCTGAAGGTCGGGCCGCCAAAGCCCCCCTGCAGAAAAATGCCCAAAAAACGGGTGGTCTGTAGCATTGGGGGGTGGGGCTCGCGAAGTTCGTCCGCCGGACTCGGAATGGGGCGAGACTTTGCGAGGGGCCTCCGTGTGCGAAAAATAGGCCGCGGGCACATCCGCACCCAAAAATAAGTGCTCGAAGGTCTGGGCGCCAAAGCCCCCCTGCGGAAAAATGCCCAAAAAATGGGTGGGCCATAGCCTTGGGGGGTGGGGCTAGCGAAGTTTGTCCGCCCGACACGGAATGGGTCGAGACTTTGCGAGGAATCTCCGTGTGCCAAAAATAGGTCGCGGGTACAGCCACACCTAAAAATAAGCCCCCGAAGGTCGGGGCGCCAAAGCCGCATTCGGAAAATTGCCCAAAAAACTGGTGGGCTATAGCCTAGGGGGGTGGGACTGCCGAAGTTCGTCCGCCGGACTCGGAATGGGGTGAGACTTTGTGAGGGGTCTCCGTGTGCCAAAAATAGGCAGCGGACACAGCCGGGCTGAAAAATAAGCGCACGAATGTCGGGCCGCCAAAGCCCCATGCGGAAAAATGCCCAAAAAACGGGTGGGCTATGGCCTGGGGGGGTAGGGCTGGCGAAGTTCGTCCGCCGGACTCGGAATGCGGCGAGACTTTGCGAGGGGCCTCCGTCTGCTAAAAATAGGCCGCAGGCATAGCCGTGCCCAAAAATAAGCGCCCGAAGGTCGGGTGACCAAAGCCCCCCCGCGGAAAAATGCCCAAAAAACGGGTGGGCTATAGCCTTGGGGGTTGAGGTTGGCGAAGTTCGTCCGTCGGACTCAGATTGAGGTGAGACTTTGCGAGGGGCCTCCGTGTGCCAAACATAGGCCGCGGGCACAGCCGCGCCCAAAAATAAGCACCCGAAAGTTGGGGCACCAAAGCCCCCCTGCGGAAAAATGCCCAAAAAACGGGTGGGCTATAGCCTTGGGGTGGGGCTGGCGAAGTTCGTACGCCAGACTCGGAATGGGGCGAGACTTTTCGAGGGGCCTCCGTGTGCCAAAAATAGGATGCAGGCACAGCAGCGCCCAAAAATAAGCGCCGAAGGTTGGGGCGCCAAAGCCCCCCTGCGGAAAAATGCCAAAAAAACGGGTGGGCTATAGACTTGAGGGGTGGGGCTAGCGAAGTTCTTCCGCCGGACTCGGACTGAGGCGAGAATTTGCGAGGTGCCTCCGTGTTCCAAAAAAAGGACGCGGGGATGGCCGCGCCCAAAAATAGGCGCCTGAAGGTCTGGGCGCCAAAGCCCCCCTGCAGAAAAATGCCCAAAAAACGGGTGGGCTATAGCCTTGGGGGGTGGGGCTGGCGAAGCTCTCCCGCCAGACTCAGAATGGGGCGAGACTTTGCGAGGGGCCTCCGTATGCCAAAAATAGGCCGCGGGCATAGGCGCACCCAAAAATAAGTGCCCGACGGTCGGGCCACCAAAGCCCACCACCGAAAATGGGTGGGCTATGGCCTTGGGGGGTGGGGCTGGCGAAGCTCTCCCGCCAGACTCAGAATGGGGCGAGACTTTGCGATGGGCCTCCGTGGGCCAAAAATAGGCCGTGGGTACAACCGCACTCAAAAATAAGCGCCCCAACCAATGCCCCCCACAGGAAAAATGCCCAAAAAACGGGTGGGCTATAGCCTTGGGGGGTGGGGCTGGCGAAGTTCGTTCGGCGGACTCGGAATGGGGCGAGACTTTGCGAGGGGCCTCCGTGTGCCAAAAATAGGCCGCGGGCACAGCCGTGCCCAAAAATAAGAGCCCAAAGGTCGGGGCGCCAAAGCCCCCCTGAGGAAAAATGCTCAAAAAACGGATGGGCTATAGGCTTGGTGGGTGGGGCAGGCGATGTTCCTCCGCCGGACTCAGAATGGGGCGAGACTTTGCGAGGGGCCTCCGTTTGCCAAAAACAGGCCGTGGTCACAATCACACCCAAAAATAAGTGCCCGAATGTCGGGGCGCCAAAGGTCCCCTGCGGAAAAATGCCCAAAAAACGGGTGGGCTATAGCCTTGGGGGGTGGGGTAAGGCGAAGTTCGTCCGCCCGACTCGGAATGGGGAGAGACTTTGCGTGGGGCCTCCGTACGCAGAAAATTGGCCGCGGGCATAGCCGCGACAAAAAATAAGCACTCGAAGGTCGTGGCGCCAAAGCCCCCCCGCGGAAAAATACCCAAAAAACAGGTGGGCTATAGCCTTGGGAGGTGGGGCTGGTGAAGTTTGTCCGCCAGACTTGGAATGGGGCGGGACTTTTCGAGGGGCCTCCGTGTGCCCAAAATAGGCAGCGGGCACAACCGCGCCCAAAAATAAGCGCCAGAAGGTCGGGGCGCCAAAGCCCACCTGCGGAAAAATGCCCAAAAAACGGGTGGGCTATAGCGTTGGAGAGTGGGGCGGGCGAAGTTCGTCCGCCGGAATGGGAATGGGGCGAGACTTTGCGAGGGGCCTCCGCCTGCCAAAAATAGGCCGTGGCCACAGCCGCGCCCAAAAATAAGCGCCTGAAGGTCGGGGCGTCAAAGCCCCCCTGCAGAAAAATGCCCAAAAAACGGGTGGTCGATAGCCTTGGGGGGTGGGGCTTGCGAAGTTTGTCCGCCGGACTCGGAATGGGGCGAGACTTTGCGAGGGGCCTCCGTACGCAGAAAATTGGCCGCGGGCATAGCCGCGACAAAAAATAAGCACCCGAAGGTCGTGGCGCCAAAGCCCCCCCACGGAAAAATCCCAAAAAACAGGTGGGCTATAGCCTTGGGAGGTGGGGCTGGTGAAGTTTGTCCGCCGGACTTGGAATGGGGCGGGACTTTTCGAGGGGCCTCCGTGTGCCCAAAATAGGCCGCGGGCACAACCGCACCCAAAAATAAGCACCCGAAGGTCGGGGCGCCAAAGCCCACCTGCGGAAAAATGCCCAAAAAACGGGTGGGCTATAGCCTTGGAGAGTGGGGCGGGCGAAGTTCGTCCGCCGGAATGGGAATGGGGCGAGACTTTACGAGGGGCCCCCGCGTGCCAAAAATAGGCCGTGACCACAGCCGCGCCCAAAAATAAGCGCCTGAAGGTCGGGGTACCAAAGCCCCCCTGCAGAAAAATGCCCAAAAAACGGGTGGTCATAGCCTTGGGGGGTGGGGCTTTGGAAGTTTGTCCGCCGGACTCGGAATGGGGCGAGACTTTGCGAGGGGCCTCCGTGTACCAAAAATAGGCCGCGGGCACAGCCACGCCAATAAATAAGCGCCCGAAGGGCGGGGCGCCAAAGCCACCCAGCGGAAAAATGCCCAAAAAACGGGTGGTCATAGCCTTGGGGGGTGGGGCTGGCGAAGTTCGTCCGCCGGACTCGGAATGGGGCGAGACTTTGCGAGGGGTCTCCGTGGGCCAAAAATAGGCCGCGTGCAGAACTGCACCCAAAACTAAGCGCCCCAAGGTCAGGGCGCCAAAGCCCCCCACCGGAAAAATGCCCAAAATACGGGTGGGCTATAGCCTTGGGGGGTGGGGCTGGCGAAGTTCGTCCGCCGGACTCGGAATGGGGCGAGACTTTGCGAGGGGCCTCCGTTTGCCAAAAATATGCCGAGGGCACAGCCACGCCTAAAAATAAGTGCCCGAAGGTCAGGGCGCCAAAGTCCCCCTGCGGAAACATGCTCAAAAAACCGGTGGGCTATAGGCTTGGTGGGTGGGGCTGGCGAAGTTCGTCCGCCGGACTCAGAATGGGGTGAGAGTTTGCGAGGGGCCTCTGTGTACCCAAAATAGGCCGCAGGCACAATCACGCCAAAAAATCACCGCCCGAATGTCGGGGCACCAAAGCCCCCTTGCGGAAAAATGCCCAAAAAACGGGTGGGCTAGATGTGTATAAGAGACAGGCTATAGCCTTGGGGGGTCGGGCTCGCAAAGTTTGTCCCTGTCTCTTATACACATCTCCCCTTTCCGAGTCCGGCGGACGAACTTCGCCTTACCCCTGTCTCTTATACACATCTACCTTTGGGCTCTTATTTTTGGGCGCGGCTGTGCCCGCGGCCTATTTTTGGCACACGGAGGCCCCTCGCAAAGTCAGATGTGTATAAGAGACAGGGGTAAGGCGAAGTTCGTCCGCCGGAATGGGAATGGGGCGAGACTTTGCGCGGGGCCTCCGCGTGCCAAAAATAGGCCGTGGGCACAGCCGCGCCTGAAGGTTGTGGCGCCAAAGCCCCCCTGCAGAAAAATGCCCAAAAAATGGGTGGTCTATAGCCTTGGGGGGTCGGGCTCGCAAAGTTTGTCCGCCGGACTCGCGGAATGGGACGAGACTTTGCGAGGGGCCTCCGTGTGCCAAAAATAGGCTGCGGGCACAGCCGCGCCCAAAAATAAGAGCCCAAAGGTCGGGGCACCAAAGCCCCCCTGCGGAAAAATGCTCAAAAAACGGATGGGCTATAGGCTTGGTGGGTGGGGCAGGCGAAGTTCCTCCGCCGGACTCAGAATGGGGCGAGACTTTGCGAGGGGCCTCCATGTGCCAAAAACAGGCCGTGGTCACAATCACACCCAAAAATAAGCGCTGAATGTCGGGGCGCCAAAGCCCCCCTGCGGAAAAATGCCCAAAAATCGGGTGGGCTATAGCCTTGGCGAGTGGGGCAGGCGAAGTTCCTCCGCCGGACTCAGAATGGGGCGAGACTTTGTGAGGGGCCTCCGTGTGCCAAAAATAGGCTGCGGGCACAGCCGCGCCCAAAAATAAGTGCCCGAAGGTCAAGCCGCCAATGCCCACCTCAGAAAAAATGCCCAAAAAATGGGTGGGCTATGGCCTTGGGGGGTGGGGCTGGCGATGTTCGCCCGCCAGACTCGGAATGGGGCGAGACTTTGCGAGGGGTCTCCGTGGGCCAAAAATAGGCCGCGGGCACAAAAATAAGTGCCAGAAGGTCCGGGCGCCAAAGCCCCCCTGCGGAAAAATACCCAAAAAACGGGTGGGCTATAGCCTTGGGGGGTGGGGCTGGCGAAATTCATCCGCCGGACTCGGAATGGGACGGAACTTTGCGAGGGGCCTCCGTGTTAAACAAATAGGCTACGGGCACAGCCGCACCCAAAAATAAGTGCCCGAAGGTCGGGGCGCCAAAGCCCCCTGCGGAAAAATGCCCAAAAAACGGGTGGGCTAGAGCCTTGGGGGGTGGGGCTAGCAAAGTTTATCTGCCGGACTAGGAATGGGGCGAGGCTTTACAAGCGGCCTCCGTGTGCTGAAAATAGGCCGCGGCCAAAGCCACGGCCAAAAAATAAGCGCCCGAAGGTTAGGGTGCCAAAGCCCCCCTGCGGAAAAATGCCCAAAAAACGGGTGGGCTATAGCCTTGGGGGGTGGGGCTGGCGAATTTCGTCAGCCGGACTCGGAATGGGGCGAGACTTTGCGAGGGGCGTCCGTGTTCCAAAAATAGGCCGCGGTTACAGCCGCACCCAAACTAAGGGCCCGAAAGTCGGGGCGCTAAAGCCCCCCTGCGGAAAAATGCCCAAAAACGGGTGGGCTATAGCTTTGGGGGTGGGGCCGACGAAGTTCGTCCGCCGGACTCGGAATCGGGCGGGACTTTGCGTGGGGCCTCCGCGTACCAAAAATAGGCCGCGGGCCCAACCACGGCCAAAAATAAGTGCCCGAAGGTCGGGGCGCCAAAGCCCCCCAGCGGAAAAATGCCCAAAAAACGGGAGGGCTATAGCCTTGGGGGTGGGGCTGGCGAAGTTCGTCCGCCGGACTCCGAATGGGGCAAGACTTTACGAGGGGCCTCCGTGTGCCACAAATAGGCCGCGGGTACAGCCGCGCCCAAAAAGAAGTGCCCGATGGTCGGGGCGCTAAAGCCCCCCTGCGGAAAAATGCGCTAAAAATGGGTGGGCTATAGCCTTGGGGGGTGGGATGGTGAAGTTCGTCCGCCGGACTCGGAAAGGGGCGGGACTTTGTGAGGGGACTCCGTGTGCCAAAAATAGGCCACGGGCACAGCCGCGGCCAAAAATAAGTGCCCGAATGTCGGGGCGCCAAAGCCCCCCCGCGGAAAAATGCCCAAAAAACGGGTGGGCTATAGCCTTGGGGGTGGGGCTGGTGAAGTTCATCTGCGGACTCGGAATGGGTCAAGCCTTTGCAAGGGGCCTCCGTGTGCCAAAAATAGGCCGTGGGCACAGCTGTGCCCAAAAATAAGTGCCCCAAGGTCCGAACGCTAAAGCCCCCCTGTGGAAAAATTCCGAAAATATGGGTGGGCTATAGCCTTGGGGGGTGGGGATGGCGAAGTTCGTCCGCCGGAATTGGAATGGGGCGGACTTTCCTAGGGGCGTCCGTGTGCCATAAATAGGCTGCGGGCACAACTGCGCCCAAACTAAGCACCCGAAGGTCGGGGCGCTGAAGCCCCCCTGCGGAAAAATGCCCAAAAAATGGGTGGGCTATAGCCTTGGGGGGTGGGGCTGGCGAAGTTCGTCCGCCGGACTCGGAATGGGGCAAGACTTTGCGAGGGGCCTCCGTGTGCCATAAATAGACCGCGGGCACAGCCGCGCAGATGTGTATAAGAGACAGGGGCACAACTGCGCCCAAACTAAGCACCCGAAGGTCGGGGCGCTGAAGCCCCCCTGCGGAAAAATGCCCAAAAAATGGGTGGGCTATAGCCTTGGGGGGTGGGGCTGGCGAAGTTCGTCCGCCGGACTCGGAATGGGGCAAGACTTTGCGAGGGGCCTCCGTGTGCCATAAATAGACCGCGGGCACAGCCGCGCAGATGTGTATAAGAGACAGGGGCACAACTGCGCCCAAACTAAGCACCCGAAGGTCGGGGCGCTGAAGCCCCCCTGCGGAAAAATGCCCAAAAAATGGGTGGGCTATAGCCTTGGGGGGTGGGGCTGGCGAAGTTCGTCCGCCGGACTCGGAATGGGGCAAGACTTTGCGAGGGGCCTCCGTGTGCCATAAATAGACCGCGGGCACAGCCGCGCAGATGTGTATAAGAGACAGGGGCACAACTGCGCCCAAACTAAGCACCCGAAGGTCGGGGCGCTGAAGCCCCCCTGCGGAAAAATGCCCAAAAAATGGGTGGGCTATAGCCTTGGGGGGTGGGGCTGGCGAAGTTCGTCCGCCGGACTCGGAATGGGGCAAGACTTTGCGAGGGGCCTCCGTGTGCCATAAATAGACCGCGGGCACAGCCGCGCAGATGTGTATAAGAGACAGGGGCACAACTGCGCCCAAACTAAGCACCCGAAGGTCGGGGCGCTGAAGCCCCCCTGCGGAAAAATGCCCAAAAAATGGGTGGGCTATAGCCTTGGGGGGTGGGGCTGGCGAAGTTCGTCCGCCGGACTCGGAATGGGGCAAGACTTTGCGAGGGGCCTCCGTGTGCCATAAATAGACCGCGGGCACAGCCGCGCAGATGTGTATAAGAGACAGGGGCACAACTGCGCCCAAACTAAGCACCCGAAGGTCGGGGCGCTGAAGCCCCCCTGCGGAAAAATGCCCAAAAAATGGGTGGGCTATAGCCTTGGGGGGTGGGGCTGGCGAAGTTCGTCCGCCGGACTCGGAATGGGGCAAGACTTTGCGAGGGGCCTCCGTGTGCCATAAATAGACCGCGGGCACAGCCGCGCAGATGTGTATAAGAGACAGGGGCACAACTGCGCCCAAACTAAGCACCCGAAGGTCGGGGCGCTGAAGCCCCCCTGCGGAAAAATGCCCAAAAAATGGGTGGGCTATAGCCTTGGGGGGTGGGGCTGGCGAAGTTCGTCCGCCGGACTCGGAATGGGGCAAGACTTTGCGAGGGGCCTCCGTGTGCCATAAATAGACCGCGGGCACAGCCGCGCAGATGTGTATAAGAGACAGGGGCACAACTGCGCCCAAACTAAGCACCCGAAGGTCGGGGCGCTGAAGCCCCCCTGCGGAAAAATGCCCAAAAAATGGGTGGGCTATAGCCTTGGGGGGTGGGGCTGGCGAAGTTCGTCCGCCGGACTCGGAATGGGGCAAGACTTTGCGAGGGGCCTCCGTGTGCCATAAATAGACCGCGGGCACAGCCGCGCAGATGTGTATAAGAGACAGGGGCACAACTGCGCCCAAACTAAGCACCCGAAGGTCGGGGCGCTGAAGCCCCCCTGCGGAAAAATGCCCAAAAAACGGGTGGGCTATAGCCTTGGGGGTGGGGCTGGCGAAGTTCATCTGCAGTCTCAGAATGGGTCAAGCCTTTGCGAGGGGCCTCCGTGTGCCAAACATAGGCCGCGGACACAGCTGTGCCCAAAAATAAGTGCCCAAAGGTCAGAACGCTAAAGCCCCCCTGTGGAAAAATTCCGAAAATATGGGTGGGCTATAGCCTTGAGGGGTGGGGCTGGCGAAGTTCGTCCGCCGGAATTGGAATGGGGCGGACTTTGCGAGGGGCATCCGTGTGCCATAAATAGGCTGCGGACACAGCTGTGCCCAAACTAAGCACCCGAAGGTCGGGGCGCTAACGCCCCGCTGCGGAAAAATGCCCAAAAACGGGTGGGCTATAGCTTTGTGGGGTGGGGTCGACGAAGTTCGTCCGCCGGACTCGGAATCGGGCGGAAATTTGCAAGGGGCCTCCGTGTACCAAAAATAGGCCGCGGGCCCAACTACGGGCAAAAATAAGTGCCCGAACGTAGGGACGCCAAAGCCCCCCAGCGGCAAAATGCCTAAAAAACGGGAGGGCTATAGCCTTGGGGGTGGGGCTGGCGAAGTTCATCCGCCGGACTCCGAATGGGGCAAGACTTTGCGAGGGGCCTCCGTGTGCCAAAAATAGGCCGCAAGCACAGCCGCGCCCAAAAATAGGTGCCCAAAGGTCGGGGCGCTAAAGCCCACTTGCGGAAAAATGCCCAAAAAATGGGTGGGCTATAGCCTTGGGGGGTGGGGCTGGCGAAGTTCGTCCGCCGGACTCGGAATCGGGCGGGACTTTGCGAGGGGCCTCCGTGTGCCATAAATAGGCCGCTGGCACAGCCGCGCCCAAGCTAAGCGCCCGAAGGTCGGGGCGCCAAAGCCCCCCAGCGGAAAAATGCCCAAAAAACGGGAGGGCTACAGCCTTGGGGGTGGGGCTGGCGAAGTTCGTCCGCCGGACTCGGAATGGGGCGAGACTTTGCGAGGGGCTTCCGTGTTCCAAAAAAAGGCCGCGGGCACAGCCGCACCCAAACTAAGCACCCGAAGGTCGGGGCGCTAAAGCCCCCTTGCGGAATAATGCCCAAAAAACGGGTGGGCTATAGCCTTGGGGGTGGGGCTGGCGAATCTCGTCTGCCAGACTCGGAATAGGGCAAGACTTTGCGAGGGGCCTCCGTATGCCAAAAATAGGCCGCGGGCACAGCCGCGCCCAAGCTAAGATGTGTATAAGAGACAGGCCTTGGGGGGTGGGGCTGGCGAAGTTCGTCCGCCGGACTCGGAATGGGGCTAGACTTTACGAGGGGCCTCCGTGTGCCAAAAATAGGCCGCGGGCACAGCCGCGCCCAAGCTAAGATGTGTATAAGAGACAGGCCTTGGGGGGTGGGGCTGGCGAAGTTCGTCCGCCGGACTCGGAATGGGGCTAGACTTTACGAGGGGCCTCCGTGTGCCAAAAATAGGCCGCGGGCACAGCCGCGCCCAAGCTAAGATGTGTATAAGAGACAGGCCTTGGGGGGTGGGGCTGGCGAAGTTCGTCCGCCGGACTCGGAATGGGGCTAGACTTTACGAGGGGCCTCCGTGTGCCAAAAATAGGCCGCGGGCACAGCCGCGCCCAAGCTAAGATGTGTATAAGAGACAGGCCTTGGGGGGTGGGGCTGGCGAAGTTCGTCCGCCGGACTCGGAATGGGGCTAGACTTTACGAGGGGCCTCCGTGTGCCAAAAATAGGCCGCGGGCACAGCCGCGCCCAAGCTAAGATGTGTATAAGAGACAGGCCTTGGGGGGTGGGGCTGGCGAAGTTCGTCCGCCGGACTCGGAATGGGGCTAGACTTTACGAGGGGCCTCCGTGTGCCAAAAATAGGCCGCGGGCACAGCCGCGCCCAAGCTAAGATGTGTATAAGAGACAGGCCTTGGGGGGTGGGGCTGGCGAAGTTCGTCCGCCGGACTCGGAATGGGGCTAGACTTTACGAGGGGCCTCCGTGTGCCAAAAATAGGCCGCGGGCACAGCCGCGCCCAAGCTAAGATGTGTATAAGAGACAGGCCTTGGGGGGTGGGGCTGGCGAAGTTCGTCCGCCGGACTCGGAATGGGGCTAGACTTTACGAGGGGCCTCCGTGTGCCAAAAATAGGCCGCGGGCACAGCCGCGCCCAAGCTAAGATGTGTATAAGAGACAGGCCTTGGGGGGTGGGGCTGGCGAAGTTCGTCCGCCGGACTCGGAATGGGGCTAGACTTTACGAGGGGCCTCCGTGTGCCAAAAATAGGCCGCGGGCACAGCCGCGCCCAAGCTAAGATGTGTATAAGAGACAGGCCTTGGGGGGTGGGGCTGGCGAAGTTCGTCCGCCGGACTCGGAATGGGGCTAGACTTTACGAGGGGCCTCCGTGTGCCAAAAATAGGCCGCGGGCACAGCCGCGCCCAAGCTAAGATGTGTATAAGAGACAGGCCTTGGGGGGTGGGGCTGGCGAAGTTCGTCCGCCGGACTCGGAATGGGGCTAGACTTTACGAGGGGCCTCCGTGTGCCAAAAATAGGCCGCGGGCACAGCCGCGCCCAAGCTAAGATGTGTATAAGAGACAGGCCTTGGGGGGTGGGGCTGGCGAAGTTCGTCCGCCGGACTCGGAATGGGGCTAGACTTTACGAGGGGCCTCCGTGTGCCAAAAATAGGCCGCGGGCACAGCCGCGCCCAAGCTAAGATGTGTATAAGAGACAGGCCTTGGGGGGTGGGGCTGGCGAAGTTCGTCCGCCGGACTCGGAATGGGGCTAGACTTTACGAGGGGCCTCCGTGTGCCAAAAATAGGCCGCGGGCACAGCCGCGCCCAAGCTAAGATGTGTATAAGAGACAGGCCTTGGGGGGTGGGGCTGGCGAAGTTCGTCCGCCGGACTCGGAATGGGGCTAGACTTTACGAGGGGCCTCCGTGTGCCAAAAATAGGCCGCGGGCACAGCCGCGCCCAAGCTAAGATGTGTATAAGAGACAGGCCTTGGGGGGTGGGGCTGGCGAAGTTCGTCCGCCGGACTTGGAATGGGGCAGACTTTACGAGGGGCCTCCGTGTGCCATAAATAGGCCGCTGGCACAGCCGCGCCCAAGCTAAGCGCCCGAAGGTCGGGGGGCTAAAGCCCCCCTGCGGAAAAATGCCCAAAAAAGGGTGGGCTATATCTTTGGGGGGTGGGGCGGGCGAAGTTCGACCGCCGGACTCGGAATCGGGCGGGGCTTCGTAAAGGGCCTCCGTGTGCCAAAAATAGGCCGCGGGCACAACCGCGGCCAAAAATAAGTTCCCGAAGTTCAGGGCGCCAAAGCCCCCCCGCGGAATAATGGGCATAAAACGGGGGGGCTATAGCCTTGGGGATGGGGCTGGCGAACTTCATCCGCCGGACTCGGAATGGGGCAAGACTTTACGATGGGCCTCCGTCTGCCAAAAATAGGCTGCGGGCACAGCCGCCCCCAAAAATAAGTGCCCGATGGTCGGGGCGCTAAAGTCCCCCCCGTGGAAAAATGCCCAAAAAATGGATGGGCTACAGCCTTGGGGGGTGGGGCTGGCGAAGTTCGTCCGCCGGACTTGGAATGGGGCAAGACTTTGCGAGGGGCCTCCGTGTGCCAAAAATATGCCGCGGGAACAGCCGCGCCCATAAATAAGTGCCCGAAGGTCGGGGCGCTAAGGCCCCCCCGCGGAAAAATGCCCAAAAAATGGGTGGGCTAAAGCCTTGGGGGTGGGGCCGGCGAAGTTCGTCCGCCGGACTCGGAATGGGGCGGGACTTTGCGAGGGGTCTCCGTTTGCCAAAAATAGGCCGCGGACATAACCGCGGCCAAAAATAAGTGCCCGAATATCGGGGCGCCAAAGCCCCCCGGTGGAAAAATGCCCAAAAAACGGGGGGGCTATAGCCTTGGGGTTGGGGCTGGCGAAGTTCGTCCGCGGAGTCGGAATGGGGCAAGCCTTCGCGAGGGGCCTCCGTGTGCCAAATATAGGCCGCGGGCACAGCCGTGCCGAAAAATAAGTGCCCGAATATCGGGGCGCCAAAGCCCCCCGGTGGAAAAATGCCCAAAAAACGGGGGGGCTATAGCCTTGGGGGGTGGGGCTGGCGAAGTTCGTCCGCCGGACTGGTAATGGGGCGGACTTTGCGAGGGGCCTCCGTGTGCCATAAATAGACCGCGGGCACAGCCGCGCACAAAGTAAGCGCCCGAAGGTTGGGGCGCTAAAGCCCCCCGGCGGAAAAATGCCCAAAAAAGGGTGGGCTATAGCTTTGGGGGGTGGGGCTGGCGAAGTTTGTCCACTGGACTCGGAATCGGGCAGGACTTCGCAAAGGGCCTCTGTGTGCCAAAAATAGGCCTCGGGCACAACCGCGGCCAAAAATAAGTGCCCGAAGGTTGGGGCGCCAAAGCCCCCCCGCGGAATAATGCCCAAAAAACGGGTGGGCTATAGCCTTGGGGGGTGGGGCTGGCGAAGTTCGTCCGCCGTACTCGGAATGGGGTGACCCTTTGTGAGGGGCCTCCGTGTCCAAAAAGCTATAGCCTTGTGGGTGGGGCTCCAAAAATAAGTGCCCGAAGGTCGGGGCGCTAAAGTCCCCCCCACGGAAAAATGCCTAAAAAATGGGTGGGCTGTAGCCTTCGAGGGTGGAGTTGGCGAAGTTCGTCCGCCGTACTCGGAATGGGGTGACCCTTTGTGAGGGGCCTCCGTGTCCAAAAAATAGGCCGCGGGCACAGCCGCTCCCAAAAATAAGTGCCCCAAGGTCGGGACGCTAAAGCCCCCCCGCGGAAAAATGCCCAAAAAAGGGTGGGCTATAGCTTTGGGGGCTGGGGCTGGCGAAGTTCGTCCGGAGGACTCGGAATCGGGCGGGACTTTGCGAGGCGCCTCCGTGTGCAAAAAATTGGCCGCGGGCACAACCGCGGCAAAAAATAAGCGCCCGAATGTCGGGGCGCCAAAGCCCCCCTGAGGAAAAATGCCCAAAAAACTGGTGGGCTATAGCCTTGTGGGTGGGGCTGGCGAAGTTCATCCGCCGGGCTTGGAATGGGGCAAGACTTTGCGAGGGGCCTCCATGTGCCAAAAATAGGCCGCGGCCATAGCCGTACCCAAAAATAAGTGCCCGAAGGGCAGGGCGCTAAAGCCCCCCTGTGGAAAAATGCCCAAAAAAAGGGTGGGCTATAGCCTTGGGGGTGGGGCTGGCGAAGTTCGTCCGCCGGACTCGGAATGGGTTGAGACTTTGTGAGGGGCCTCCGTGTTCCAAAAATAGGCCGCGGCCACAGCCGTGCCCAAACTAAGCACCCGACGGTCGGGGCGCCAAAGCCCCCCTGCGGAAAAATGCCCAAAAAATGGGTGGGCTATAGCCTTGGGGGTGGGGCTGGCGAAGTTCGTCCGCCGGACTTGGAATTGGGCGGACTTTGCGAGGGGCCTCCATGTGCCAAAAATAGGCCACGGGCACAGCCGCTCCCAAACTAAGCGCCCGAAGGTTGGGGCGCTAAAGCCCCCTTGCGGAAAAATGCCCAAAAAAGGGTGGGCTATAGCTTCGGGGGGTGGGGCTGGCGAAGTTCGTCCGCCGGACTCGGAATTGGGCGGGACTTGGCAAGGGGCCTCCGTGTGCCAAAAACAGGCCGCGGGCCCAACCGCGGCCAAAAATAAGCGCCCGATGGTCGGGGCGCCAAAGCCCCCCTGCGGAAAAATGCCCAAAAAATGGGTCGGCTATAGCCTTGGGGGTGGGGCTGGCGAAGTTCGTCCGCCGGACTCGGAATTGGGCGGGACTTGGCAAGGGGCCTCCGTGTGCCAAAAATAGGCCACGGGTACAGCCGCACCGAAAAATAAGTGCCCGAAGGTCGGGGCGCTGAAGTCCCCCCCGCGGAAAAATGCCCAAAAAATGGGTCGGCTATAGCCTTGGGGGTGGGGCTGGCGAAGTTCGTCTGCCGGACTCGGAATGGGGTGGGACTTTGCGAGGGGCCTCCGTGTGCCAAAAATAGGCCGTAGGCACAACCGCGGCCAAAAATAAGTGCCCGAATGTTGGGGCGCCAAAGCCCCCCTGCGGAAAAATGCCCAAAAAACGGGTGGGCTATAGCTTTGGGGGTGGGGCTGGGGAAGTTCTTCCGCGGACTCGGAATGGGGCAAGCCTTTGCGAGGAGCCTCCATGTGCCAAAAATAGGCCGCGGGCACAGCCGTGCCCAAAAATAAGTGCCCGAAGGTCAGGACGCTAAAGCCCCCCTGTGGAAAAATTCCGAAAATATGGATGGGCTATAGCCTTAGGGGGTGGGGCTGGCGAAGTTCGTCCGGCGGACGCGGAATGAGGCTAGACTTTGCGAGGGGCCTCCGTGTGCCAAAAATAGGCCGTGGGCACAACCGCGGCCAAAAATACGTGCCCAAAGGTCGGGGCGCCAAAGCCCCCCTGTGGAATAACGCCCAAAAAACGGGTGGGCTATAGCCTTGGGGGTGGGGCTGGCGAAGTTCGTCCGGCGGACGCGGAATGAGGCTAGACTTTGCGAGGGGCCTCCGTGTGCCAAAAAAAGGCCGTTGACACAAGCGCGCCCAAAAAAAAGTGCTCGAAGGTGGGGGCGTCAAAGTCCCCCCGCTGAAAAATGCCCAAAAAACGGGTGGGCTATAGCCTTGGGGGGTGGGGTTGGCGAAGTTCGTCTGCCGGACTCGGAATGGGGCTAGACTTTACGAGGGGCCTCCGTGTGCCAAAACTAGGTGGCAGGCTAAGCCATGCCCAAAAATAAGCGACCGACGGTCGGGGCGCCAAAAGCCCCCCTGCGGAAAAATGCCCAAAAAACGGGTGGGCGATAACCTCAGGGGGTGGGGCTGACAAAGTTCTTCCACCAGACTCGGAATGGGGCCTCCGTGTGCCAAAAATAGGCCGCGGACTAAACCGCGGCCAAAAGTAAGCGCCCAAAGGTCGGTGCGCCAAAGCCCCCCTGTGGAATAATGCCCAAAAAACGGGTGGGCTATAGCCTTGGGGGTGGGGCTGGCAAAGTTCGTCCGCCGGACTCGGAATTGGGCAAGACTTTGCGAGGGGCCTCCGTGTGCCAAACATAGGCTGAGGGTACATCCGCGCCCAAAAATAAGTGCCCGAAAGTCCGGGCGCTGAAGCCCCCCCGCGGAAAAATGCCTAAAAAATGGGTGGGCTATAGCCTTGGGGGGTGGGGCTGGCGAAGTTCGTCCGCCGGACTCGGAATGGGGCAAGACTTTGGGAGGGGCCTCCGTGTGCCAAAAATAGGCCGTGGGTACTGCCGCGCCCAAAAATAAGTGCCCGACGGTCGGGGCGCTGAAGCCCCCCCGCGGAAAAATGCCCCAAAAATGGGTGGGCTATAGCCTTGGGGGGTGAGGCTGGCGAAGTTCGTCCGCCGGACTCGGAATGGGGTGGGACTTTGCGAGGGGCCTCCGTGTGCCAAAAATGTGCCCGCGGCCAAAAATAAGTGCCCGAATGTCGGGGCGCCAAAGCCCCCCTGCGGAAAAATGCCCAAAAAACGGGTGGGCTATAGCCTTGGTGGTGGGGCTGGCGAAGTTTGTCCGCGGACTTGGAATGGGGCAAGCCTTTACGAGAGGCCTCCGTGTACCAAAAATAGGCCGTGGGTACAGCCGCGCCCAAAAATAAGTGCCGAAGGTCAGGACGCTAAAGCCCCCCTGTGGAAAAATTCCGAAAATATGGGTGGGCTATAGCCTTAGGGGGTGGGGCTGGCGAAGTTCGTCCGCCGGACTTGGAATGGGGCAGACTTTGCGAGGGGCCTCCGTGTGCCAAAAATAGGCCGCGGGCACAGACGCGCCCAAACTAAGCGCCCGAAGGTCGGGGTGCTAAAGCCCCCCTGCGGAAAAATGCTCAAAAGAGGGTGGGCTATAGCTTTGGGGGGTGGGGCTGGCGAAGTTCGTCCGCCGGACTCGGAATCGGGTGGGACTTCCCAAAGGGCCTCCGTGTGCCAAAAATAGGCCGCAGGCACAACCGCGGCCAAAAATAAGCGCCCAAAGGTCGGGGCGCCAAAGCCCCCCTGCGGAATAATGCCCAAAAAACGGGTGTGCTATAGCCTTGGGGGTGGGGCTGAGGAAGTTCGTCCGCGGACTCGGAATGGGGCAAGCCTTTACGAGGGTCCTCCGTGTGCCAAAAATAGGCCGCCGGCACAGGCGCGCCCAAAAATAAGTGCCCGAAGGTCAGGACGCTAAAGCCCCCCTGTGGAAAAATTCTGAAATATGGGTGGGCTATAGCCTTGGGGGGTGGGGCTGGGGAAGTTCGTCCGCTGGACTTGGAATGGGGCGGACTTTGCGAGGGGCCTCCGTGTGCCAAAAATAGGCCGCAGGCACAGCCGCACCCAAACTAAGCGCCCGAAGGTCGGGGCGCTAAAGCCCACCTGCGGAAAAATGACAAAAAACGGGTGGGCTATAGCCTTGGGGGGTGGGGCTGGCGAAGTTCGTCCGCCGGACTCGGAATCGGGCAGGACTTCCCAAAGGGCCTCCGTGTGCCAAAAATAGGCCGCGGGCACAACCACGGCTAAAAATAAGCGCCCAAAGTTCGGGGCACCAAAGCCCCCCTGCGGAATAATGCCCAAAAAACGGGTGTGCTATAGCCTTGGGGGTGGGGCTGGCAAAGTTCGTCCGCCGGACTCGGAATGGGGCAAGACTTTGCTAGGGGCCTCCGTCTGCTAAAAATAGGCCGCGGGCACAGCCGTGCCCAAAAATAAGTGCCCGAAGGTCGGGGCGCTAACGTCCCCCCGCGGAAAAATGCCCAAAAAATGGGTCGGCTATAGCCCTAGGGGGTGGGGCTGGCGAAGTTCGTCCGCCGGACTCGGAATGGGGTGAGACTTTGCGAGGGGCCTCCGTGTGCCAAACATAGGCCGCGGACACAACCGCGGCCAAAATAAGTGCCCGAAGGTCGGGGCGCCAAAGCCCCCCTGGGGAAAAATGCCCAAAAAACGGGTGGGCTATAGCCTTGGGGGTGGGGCTGGCGAAGTTCGTCCGCCGGACTCGGAATGGGGCAAGACTTTGCGAGGGGCCTCCGTGTGCCAAAAATAGGCCGCGGGCACAGCCG
>MKYO02000214.1:16386-32628 GCA_002013955.2 Citrus medica
CGGAGGCCCCTCGCAAAGTCTCGCCCCATTCCGAGTCCGGCGGACGAACTTCGCCAGCCCCACCCCCCAAGGCTATAGCCCACCCGTTTTTTGGACATTTTTCCGCAGGGGGGCTTTGGCGCCCCCACCTTCGGGTGCTTATTTTTGGGCGAGGCTGTGTCCGCGGCCTTTTTTTAGCATAGGCACGCCCCTTGCAAAGTATCGCCCCATAGCGAGTCCGGCGGACGAACTTCGCCCGCCCCACCCCCCAAGGCTATAGCCCACCCGTTTTTGGGCATTTTTCCGCAGGGGGGCTTTGGTGGCCCGACCTTCGGGCGCTTATTTTTGGGCGCGGCTGCTCCCACGGCCTATTTTTGGTGCACGGAGTTCCCTCGCAAAGTCTCACCCCATTCTGAGTCCAGCGGACGAACTTCACCATCCCCACCACACAAGGCTATAGCCCACCCGTTTTTTGGGCATTTTTCCGCAGGGGGGCTTTGGTGCCCCGACCTTCGGGCGCTTATTTTTGGACGCGGCTGTGCCCGCGGCCTATTCTTGGCACACGGAGGCCCCTCACAAAGCATCGCCCCATTCCGAGTCCAGCGGACGAACTTTGCCAGCCCCACCCTCCAAGGCTATAGCCCACCCGTTTTTTGGGCATTTTTCGGCAGTGGGGCTTTGGCGCCCTTACCTTCAGGCACTTATTTTTGGGCGCGGCTATTTTTGGCCGCGGCTGTGCCCACGGCCTATTTTTGGCACACTGAGGCCCCATGAAAAGTCTCGCCCCATTCCGAGTTTGGCGGACGAACTTCTCCAGCCCCACCCCCAAAGCTATAACCCACCCCCAAAGTTTTTTGGGCATTTTTCCGCAGGGGGGATTTGGCGCCCTGACCTTCAGGCGCTTATTTTTTGACGCGGCTGTGCCCGCGGCCTACTTTTGGCACACGGAGGCCCCTCGCAAAGTCTCGCCCCATTCCGAGTCCGGCGGACGAACTTCGCCAGCCCCACCCCCCAAGGCTTTAGCCCTCCCGTTTTTTGGGCATTTTTCCGCAGGGGGGCTTTGGCGCCCCGACCTTTGGGCGCTTATTTTTTGACGCAGCTGTGCCCGCTGCCAATTTCTGGCACACGGAGATCCCTCACAAAGCCTCGCCCCATTCCGAGTCCGGCGGACGAACTTTGCCAGCGCCACCCCCCAAGGCTATAGCCCACCATTTTTTGGGCATTTTTCCGCATGGGGGCTTCGGCGCCCTTACCTTCGGGCGCTTATTTTTGGGCGCGGCTGCGTCCATGGCCTATTTTGGGCACACGGAGGCCCCTCGCAAAGACTCGCTCCATTCCGAGTATGGCGGACGAACTTCTCCAGCCCTACCCCCAAGGCTATAGCCCACCCGTTTTTTGGGCATTTTTCCGCAAGGGGGATTTGGCGCCCTGACCTTCAGGCGCTTATTTTTGGGCGCAGCTATGCCCGCGGCCTACATTTGGTAAACGGAGGCCCCTCGCAAAGTCTCGTCCCATTCCGAGTCCGGCGGACGAACTTCGCTAGCCCCACCCCCCATAGCTATAGCCCACCCGTTTTTTGGGCATTTTTCCGTCGGGGGGCTTTGGCGCCCCGACTTTTGGGAATTTATTTTTGGGCACGACTTTGCCCGCGCCCTATTTTTCGCATACGGAGGCCCCTCACAAACTCTCGCCCCATTCCGAGTCCGGCGGATGAACTTCGCCAGCCCCACCCCCAAAGGCTATAGCCCACTGGTTTTTTGGGCATTTTTCCGCAGAGGGACTTTGTCGCCCGAACCTTCGGGTGCTTATTTTTGAGCGCGGCTGTGTCCGCGGCATATTTTTGGCACACGGAGGACCCTCGTAAAGTCTCGCCCCATTCCGAGTCCGGCGGACGAACTTCGCCAGCCCCACCCCCCAAGGCTATAGCCCACCTATTTTTTGGGCATTTTTCCGCAGGGGAGCTTTGGCGCCCTGACCTTCAGGCACTTATTTTTGGGTGTGGCTGTGCCCGTGGCCTATTTTTGGCACACGGAGGCCCCTCGTAAAGTCTCGCCCCATTCCGAGTCCGGCGGACGAACATCGCCAGCCCCACCCCCCATGGCTATAGCCCACCCATTTTTTGGGTATTTTTCCGAAGGGGGGCTTTGCGCCCTTACCTTCGGGCACTTATTTTTGGGCGCGGCTGTGCCCGCGGCCTATTTTTCGCACACGGAGGCCCCTCGCAAAGTCTCGCCCCATTCCGAGTCCGGCGGACGAACTTAGCCAGCCCCACCTCCCAAGGCTATAGCCCACCCATTTTTTGGGTATTTTTCCGCAGGGGGGTTTGGCACCCCGACCTTCTGGTCCTTATTTTTGGGCGCGGCTGTGCCCGCGGCTTATTTTTGGCACACGGAGGCCCCTCGTAAAGTCTCGCCCATTTCCGAGTCCGGCGGACGAACTTCGCCAGCCCCACCCCCCAAGGTTATAGCCCACCCGTTTTTTGGTCATTTTTCCGCAAGGGGATTTTGCGCCCTGACATTCGGGTGCTCATTTTTGGGCGCGGCTGTCCCCGCGGCCTATTTTTGACACACGGAGGCCCCTCGCAAAATCTCGCCCCATTCCGAGTCCGGCGGACGAACTTCGCCACCCCCACCCCCCAAGGCTATAGCCCAACCGTTTTTTGGGCATTTTTTCGCAGGGGGCTTTGGCGCACCGACCTTTGGGCGCCTATTTTTGGGCGCGGCTGTGCCCGCAGCCTATTTTTTGTACACGGAGGCCCCTTGCAAAGTCTCACCCCATTCCGAGTCCGGCGGACGAACTTCGCCAGCCCAACCTCCCAAGGCTATAGCCCACCCGTTGGCTTTGGCGCCCCGACCTTCGGCGCTTATTTTTGGGTACGGCCGTGCCCGCGGCCTACTTTTGGTGCACGGAGGCCCGTCGCAAAGTTTTTCCCCATTCCGAGTCTGGCGGACGAACTTCGCTAGCCCCACCCCCCAAGGCTATACCCCACCCATATTTTGGGCATTTTTCCGCAGGCGGGCTTTGGCGCCCCGACTTTTGGGCACTTATTTTTGGGCGCGGCTATGCCTGCGGCCTATTTTTGTCACACGGAGGCCCCTCGCAAAGTCTCGCCCCATTACGAGTTTGGCGGACGAACTTCACCAGCCCCACCCCCCAAGGCTATAGCCCACCCTTTTTTGGGCATTTTCAGCAGGGGGGCTTTGGCGCCGCGACCTTCGGGCACTCATTTTTGTTCACAGCTGTACCCGCTGCCTATTTTTGGCTCACGGAGACCCCTCACAAAGTCTCGACCCATTCCGAGGCCGGCAGACGAACTTCGTCAGCACCACCCCGCAAGGCTATAGCCCACCCATTTTTTGGGCATTTTTCCGCTGGGGGGCTTTGGCGCCCCGACCTTCGGGAGCTTGCTTTTGGGTGCGGCTGCGTCCGCGGCCTATTTTTGGCACACGGAGGCCCCTCGCAATGTCTCGCCCCATTCCGAGCCCGGCGGATGAACTTCGCCAGCCCCACCCCCCAAGGCTACAGCCCACTCATTTTTGGGCATTTTTCCACAGGGGGGCTTAGGCGCCCCGACCTTCAGGCGCTTACTTTTGGGTACGGCTGCGCCCGCGGCCTATTTTTGGCACATGGATGCCCCTCGCAATGTCTCACCCCATTCCAAGTCCGGCGGACGAACTTCGTCAGCCCCACCCCCCAAGGCTATAGCCCACCCTTTTTTGGGCGTTTTTCAGTAGGGGGGCTTTGGCGCCCCGACCTTCGGGCGCTCATTTTTGGTCATGGCTGTACCCGCTGCCTATTTTTGGCTCAAGGAGGCCCCTCACAAAGTCTCGCCCCATTCCGAGTCCGTCAGACGAAATTCGCCAGCGCCACCCCGCAAGGCTATAGCCCACCCGTTTTTTGGGCATTTTTCCACAGGGGGGCTTTGGCGCACCGACCTTCAGGCGCTTACTTTTGGGTACGGCTGCGCCCGCGGCCTATTTTTGGCACACGGATGCCCCTCACAATTTGTCACCCCATTCGGAGTCCGGCGGATGAACTTCGCCAGCCCCACCCCCCAAGGCTATAGCCCACCCTTTTTTGGGCATTTTTCAGCAGGGGGCTTTGGCGCCCCGACCTTCGGGCGCTCATTTTTTGTCACGGCTGTACCTGCTGCCTATTTTTGGCTCACGGAGGCCCCTCACAAAGTCTCGCCCCATTCCGAGTCCGACAGACGAACTTCGCCAGTGCCACCCCGCAAGGCTATAGCCCACCCATTTTTGGGCATTTTTCCACAGGGGGGCTTTGGCGGCCCGACCTTCGGGCGCTCATTTTTGGTCATGGCTGTGTCCGCTGCCTATTACTGCCACACGGAGACCCCTCACAAAGTCTCGCCCCATTCCGAGTTCGGCGGACGAACTTCGCCAGCCCCACCCCCACAAGGCTATAGCCCACCCGTTTTTTGGGCAATTTCTGCAGGGGGGCTTGGCGCCCCAACCTTCGGGCACTTATTTTTGGGCGCGGCTGTGCCCGCGGCCTTTTTTTGGNCCTCGCAATGTCTCACCCCATTCCAAGTCCGGCGGACGAACTTCGTCAGCCCCACCCCCCAAGGCTATAGCCCACCCTTTTTTGGGCGTTTTTCAGTAGGGGGGCTTTGGCGCCCCGACCTTCGGGCGCTCATTTTTGGTCATGGCTGTACCCGCTGCCTATTTTTGGCTCAAGGAGGCCCCTCACAAAGTCTCGCCCCATTCCGAGTCCGTCAGACGAAATTCGCCAGCGCCACCCCGCAAGGCTATAGCCCACCCGTTTTTTGGGCATTTTTCCACAGGGGGGCTTAGGCGCCCCGACCTTCAGGCGCTTACTTTTGGGTACGGCTGCGCCCGCGGCCTATTTTTGGCACATGGATGCCCCTCGCAATGTCTCACCCCATTCCAAGTCCGGCGGACGAACTTCGTCAGCCCCACCCCCCAAGGCTATAGCCCACCCTTTTTTGGGCGTTTTTCAGTAGGGGGGCTTTGGCGCCCCGACCTTCGGGCGCTCATTTTTGGTCATGGCTGTACCCGCTGCCTATTTTTGGCTCAAGGAGGCCCCTCACAAAGTCTCGCCCCATTCCGAGTCCGTCAGACGAAATTCGCCAGCGCCACCCCGCAAGGCTATAGCCCACCCGTTTTTTGGGCATTTTTCCACAGGGGGGCTTTGGCGCACCGACCTTCAGGCGCTTACTTTTGGGTACGGCTGCGCCCGCGGCCTATTTTTGGCACACGGATGCCCCTCACAATTTGTCACCCCATTCGGAGTCCGGCGGATGAACTTCGCCAGCCCCACCCCCCAAGGCTATAGCCCACCCTTTTTTGGGCATTTTTCAGCAGGGGGCTTTGGCGCCCCGACCTTCGGGCGCTCATTTTTTGTCACGGCTGTACCTGCTGCCTATTTTTGGCTCACGGAGGCCCCTCACAAAGTCTCGCCCCATTCCGAGTCCGACAGACGAACTTCGCCAGTGCCACCCCGCAAGGCTATAGCCCACCCATTTTTGGGCATTTTTCCACAGGGGGGCTTTGGCGGCCCGACCTTCGGGCGCTCATTTTTGGTCATGGCTGTGTCCGCTGCCTATTACTGCCACACGGAGACCCCTCACAAAGTCTCGCCCCATTCCGAGTTCGGCGGACGAACTTCGCCAGCCCCACCCCCACAAGGCTATAGCCCACCCGTTTTTTGGGCAATTTCTGCAGGGGGGCTTGGCGCCCCAACCTTCGGGCACTTATTTTTGGGCGCGGCTGTGCCCGCGGCCTTTTTTTGGTACACAGAGGCCCCTCGCAAAGTTTTGCCCCTTTCCGAGTCCGGCGGACGAATTTCACCAGCGCCACCCCCCAAGGCCATAGCCCACCCGTTTTTTTGGGCATTTTTCTGTAGGGCGGCTTTGGCGCGCCGAGCTTCGGGCGCGGCTGTGCCCGCAGTCTAGTTTTGGCACACGGAGGCCCCTCACAAAGTCTCGCCCCATTCCAAGTCCGGCGGACGAAGTTTGCCAGCCCCACCCCCAAAGGCTATAGCCCACCCATTATTTGGGCATTTTTCCGCGGGGGGCTTTGTCGCCCCGACCTTCGGGCACTTTATTTTGGGCGCGGTTGTACCCACAGCCTATTTTTGGCACACGGAGGCCCCTCGCAAAGTCTCGCCCCATTATGAGTCCGGCGGACGATCTTCGCTAGCCCCACCCGCCAAGCCTATAGCCCACCCGTTTTTTGGGCATTTTTCCGCAGGGGGGCTTTGGCGTCCTGACCTTTAGGCGCTTATTTTTGGGCGCGGCTGTGCCCGCGGCCTATTTTTCGCATACGGAGGCACCCTTGCAAAGTCTCGTCCCATTCCGAGTCCGGCGGACAAACTTCGCCAGTCCCACCCCCCAAGGGTGTAACCCACCCGTTTTTTGGGCATTTTTCCGCAAGGGGGCTTTGGCGCCCTGACCTTCTGGCGCTTATTTTTGGGTACGGCTGTGTCCGCGGCCTATTTTTGGCACACGGAGGCCCCATGCAAAGTCTTGTCCCATTCCGAGTCCGGCAGACGAACTTCGCCAGCCCCACCCCCCAAGGCTATAGCCCACCCATTTTTTGGGTATTTTTTCACACGGGGGCTTTGGCACCCCGACCTTCGGGTGCTTATTTTTGGGCGCGGCTGTGCCCGCGGCTTATTTTGGTACACGGAGGCCCTCACAAAGTCTCACCCCATTCCGAGTCCGGCGGACGAACTTCGCCAGCCCCACCCCCCCAAGGGTATAGCCCACCCATTTTTTGGGCATTTTTCCGAAGGGGGGCTTTGGCGCCCTTACCTTCGGGCGCTTATTTTTGGGCGCGGCTATTTTTGGGTGCGGCTGTGGCCGTGGCCTATTTTTGGCACACGGAGGCCCCTCGCAAAGCCTCACCCCATTCCGAGTCCGGCGGACGAACTTCGCCAGCCCCACCCCCCAAGGCTATAGCCCACCCGTTTTTTGGGCATTTTTCCGCAGGGGGGCTTTGGCGCACCGACCTTCAGGCGCTTACTTTTGGGTACGGCTGCGCCCGCGGCCTATTTTTGGCACACGGATGCCCCTCACAATTTGTCACCCCATTCGGAGTCCGGCGGATGAACTTCGCCAGCCCCACCCCCCAAGGCTATAGCCCACCCTTTTTTGGGCATTTTTCAGCAGGGGGCTTTGGCGCCCCGACCTTCGGGCGCTCATTTTTTGTCACGGCTGTACCTGCTGCCTATTTTTGGCTCACGGAGGCCCCTCACAAAGTCTCGCCCCATTCCGAGTCCGACAGACGAACTTCGCCAGTGCCACCCCGCAAGGCTATAGCCCACCCATTTTTGGGCATTTTTCCACAGGGGGGCTTTGGCGGCCCGACCTTCGGGCGCTCATTTTTGGTCATGGCTGTGTCCGCTGCCTATTACTGCCACACGGAGACCCCTCACAAAGTCTCGCCCCATTCCGAGTTCGGCGGACGAACTTCGCCAGCCCCACCCCCACAAGGCTATAGCCCACCCGTTTTTTGGGCAATTTCTGCAGGGGGGCTTGGCGCCCCAACCTTCGGGCACTTATTTTTGGGCGCGGCTGTGCCCGCGGCCTTTTTTTGGTACACAGAGGCCCCTCGCAAAGTTTTGCCCCTTTCCGAGTCCGGCGGACGAATTTCACCAGCGCCACCCCCCAAGGCCATAGCCCACCCGTTTTTTTGGGCATTTTTCTGTAGGGCGGCTTTGGCGCGCCGAGCTTCGGGCGCGGCTGTGCCCGCAGTCTAGTTTTGGCACACGGAGGCCCCTCACAAAGTCTCGCCCCATTCCAAGTCCGGCGGACGAAGTTTGCCAGCCCCACCCCCAAAGGCTATAGCCCACCCATTATTTGGGCATTTTTCCGCGGGGGGCTTTGTCGCCCCGACCTTCGGGCACTTTATTTTGGGCGCGGTTGTACCCACAGCCTATTTTTGGCACACGGAGGCCCCTCGCAAAGTCTCGCCCCATTCCAAGTCCGGCGGACGAAGTTTGCCAGCCCCACCCCCAAAGGCTATAGCCCACCCGTTTTTTGGGCATTTTTCCGCAGGGGGGCTTTGGCGTCCTGACCTTTAGGCGCTTATTTTTGGGCGCGGCTGTGCCCGCGGCCTATTTTTCGCATACGGAGGCACCCTTGCAAAGTCTCGTCCCATTCCGAGTCCGGCGGACAAACTTCGCCAGTCCCACCCCCCAAGGGTGTAACCCACCCGTTTTTTGGGCATTTTTCCGCAAGGGGGCTTTGGCGCCCTGACCTTCTGGCGCTTATTTTTGGGTACGGCTGTGTCCGCGGCCTATTTTTGGCACACGGAGGCCCCATGCAAAGTCTTGTCCCATTCCGAGTCCGGCAGACGAACTTCGCCAGCCCCACCCCCCAAGGCTATAGCCCACCCATTTTTTGGGTATTTTTTCACACGGGGGCTTTGGCACCCCGACCTTCGGGTGCTTATTTTTGGGCGCGGCTGTGCCCGCGGCTTATTTTGGTACACGGAGGCCCTCACAAAGTCTCACCCCATTCCGAGTCCGGCGGACGAACTTCGCCAGCCCCACCCCCCAAGGCTATAGCTCACCAGTGTTTTGGGCTTTAGATGTGTATAAGAGACAGGTTTTGGGCTTTTTTCCTCAGGGGGGCTATGGCGCCCCGACCTTCGGGCGCTTATTTTTGGGCGCGGCTGTGCCCGCGGCTTATTTTGGTACACGGAGGCCCTCACAAAGTCTCACCCCATTCCGAGTCTGGTGGACGAACTTCACCAGCCCCACCCCCCAAGGCTATAGCTCACCAGTGTTTTGGGCTTTAGATGTGTATAAGAGACAGGTTTTGGGCTTTTTTCCTCAGGGGGGCTATGGCGCCCCGACCTTCGGGCGCTTATTTTTGGGCGCGGCTGTGCCCGCGGCTTATTTTGGTACACGGAGGCCCTCACAAAGTCTCACCCCATTCCGAGTCTGGTGGACGAACTTCACCAGCCCCACCCCCCAAGGCTATAGCTCACCAGTGTTTTGGGCTTTAGATGTGTATAAGAGACAGCCCCAAGGCTATAGCCCACCCGTTTTTTGGGCATTTTTCCGCAGTTGGTCTTTGGCGCCCCGGCCTTCGGGATCTTATTTTTGGGTGCGGCTGTGCCTACGGCCTATTTATGGCACACGGAGGCCCCTCGCAAAGTCTTGCCCCATTCCGAGTCCTGCGGACGAACTTCACCAGCCCCACCCCCCAAGGCTATAGCCCACCAGTGTTTTGGGCTTTTTTCCTCAGGGGGGCTATGGCGCCCCGACCTTCGGGCGCTTATTTTTGGGCGCGGCTGTGTCCGCGGCCTATTTTTGGCACACGGAGGCCCCTCGCAAAGTCTTGCCCCATTTCGAGTCCGGCGGACGAACTTCGCCAGCCCCACCCCCCAAGGCTATAGCCCACTCGTTTTTTGGGCATTTTTCTGCGGGGGGGGCTTTGGCGCCTGACCTTCGGGCACTAATTTTTGGGCACGGCTGTACCCGTGGCCTATTTTTGGTGCACGGAGGCCCCTTACAAAGTCTCGCCCCAATCCGAGCCCGGCGGACGAACTTCACCAGCCCCAACCGCCAAGGCTATAGCCCACCCATTTTTTGGGCATTTTTCCGCATAGGGACTTTGGCGCCCCGACCTTCGGGTGCTTATTTTTTGGTGCAGCTGTGCCCGCGGGCTATTTTTGGCACACGGAGGACCCTTGCAAAGTCTCGCTCCATTCTGAGTCTGGCGGACGAACTTCGCCAGCCCCAACCCCCATGGCTATAGCCCACCCGTTTTTGGGCATTGTTCTGCAGTGGGACGTTGGCGGCCCGACCTTCGGGCATGGCTGTGTCCGCGGACTATTTTTTACACACGGAGTCCCCGTGCAAAGTCTCACCCCATTCCAAGCCCGGGGGACAAATTTCACCAGCCCCACCCCCCAAGGCTATAGCCCACCCATTTTTTGGGCATTTTTCCGCAGGGGGAATTTGGCGCCGCGACCTTCGGGTGCTTATTTTTAGGCACGGCTGTGCCCGCTGCCTATTTTTGGTACCCGGAGGCCCCTCGGAAAGTCTCGCTCCATTCCGAGTCCGGCGCACGAACTTCGCCAACCCCACCCCCCAAGGCTATAGCCCACCCGTTCTTTGGGCATTTTTCTGCTGAGGGGCTTTGGCGCCCCGACCTTCGGGCGCTTATTTTTGGGAGCGCCTGTGCCCGCGGCCTATTTTTGCCACACGGACGTCCCTTGCAAAGGCTTGCCCCATTCCGAGGCCGGCGGACAAACTTCGCCAGCCCCACCCCCGAAGGCTATAGCCCACCCGTTTTTTGGGCATTTTTCTGCAGGGGGGGTTTGGGACCCCAACCTTCGGGCTCTTTTTTTTGGGCGCAGCTGCACCCGCACGCAATTTTTGGCACACGAAGGCCCCTCGGAAAGTCTCCCCCCATTCCGAGTCTGGCGGACGAACTTCGCCGGCCCCACCCGCCAAGGCTATAGACCACCCGTTTTTTGGGCATTTTTCCGCAGTGGGACTTTGGCGCCCCGACCTGCGGGTGCTTATTTTTTGGCGAGGCTGTGCCCGCGGCCAATTTTTAGCACAAGGAGGCCCCTCGCAAAGTCTCGCCCCATTCCGAGTCCGGCGGATGAACTTCGCCAGCCGCACNCGTAGCTGTGTCTGTGGCCTATTTTTGGTACACGGATGGCCCTCGTAATGTCTCGTTCCATTCCGAGTCCGGCGGACAAACTTCGCCAGCCTCACCTCCCAAGGCTATAGCCCACCCGTTTTTTGGGCATTTTTCCGCAGGGAGCTTTGGCGCCCCGACCTCCGGGCACTTATTTTTGGACGCGGCTGTGTCCGTGGCCTATTTTTGGCACATGGAGGGCCCTCGCAAAGTCTTGCCCCATTCCAAGTCCAGCATACGAAGTTCGCCAGCCCCACCCCCCAAGGCTATAGCCCACCCGTTTTTTGGCCATTTTTCCGCAGGGCGCTTTGGCGCCCCGTCCTTCGGGCACTTTTTTTTAGGCACGGCTGTGCCCGCGGCCTACTTTAGGCACACGGAGGCCCCTTGCAAAGTCTCGCCCCATTCCGAGTCCTGCGGACGAACTTCGCCGGCCAGACTCCCCGAGGCCATAGCCCACCCGTTTTTTGGGCATTTTTCCGCTGTGGGGCTTTGGCGCGCTGACCTTCGGGCACTTATTTTTGGGCGAGCCTGTGTCCGCGGCTATTTTTGGCACATGGAGGGCACTCAGAAAGGCTCGCCCCATTCCGAGTTTGGGAGACGAAGTTCGCCAGCCCCACCCCCCAAGGCTATAGCCCACCAGTTTTTTGGCCATTTTTCCGCAGGGGGGCTTTGGCATCCTAACCTTCGGGAGCATATTTTTTGCAACACGGAGGCCCTTCGTAACGTCTTGCCCCATTCCGAGTCCGGCAGACGAACTTCGCCAGCCCCACCCCCAAGGCTATGACCCACCCGTTTTCTGGGCATTTTTCCGCAGGGGGCTTTGGCGCCCTGACCTTTGGGTGCTTATTTTTGGGAGCGGCTGTGGGCGCGGCCTATTTTTGGCACATGGAGGCCCCTCGCAAAGTCTCGCCCCATTCCGAGTCCGGCAGACGAACTTCGCCGTCCCCACCCCCCAAGGCTATAGCCCACCCGTTTTTTTGGCATTTTTCCGCAGTGGGGCTTTGACGCCCCAACCTTCGGGCGCTTATTTTTGGGCACGGCTGTGCCCGTGGCCTATTTTTGGCACACGGAGTCCCCTTGTAAAGTCTTGCCCCATTCCGATTCCGGCGGACGAACTTCGCCAGCCCCACCCCCCAAGGCTATAGCCCACCCATTTTTTGGGCATTTTTCCGTAGGGGGCTTTGGCGCCCTGACCTTCGGGCACTTATTTTTGAGCGCGGCTATCCCCGCGGCCTATTTTTGGCACACGGAAGCCCCTCACAATGTCTCACCCCATTCTGAGTCCGGCGGACGAACTTCACCAACCCCACCCCCCAAGGCTATAGCCCACCAGTTTTTTGGGCATTTTTCCACAGGGGGGCTTTGGCGCCCCGACTGTCAGGCGCTTATTTTTGGGCGCGGCTGTGTCCGCGGTCTATTTTTGGCACACGGAGGGCCCTCACAAAGTCTCGCCCCATTCCAAGTCCAGCATATGAAGTTCGCCAGCCCCACCCCCCAAGGCTATAGCCCACCCGTTTTTTGGGCATTTTTCCGCAGGGGGGCTATAGCGCCCCGACCTTCGGGCTTTAATTTTTGGGCACGGCTGTGTCCGAGGCCTATTTTTGGCACTCAGAGGGCCCTCGTCAAGTCTCCCCCATTCCGAGTTCGGCGGACACACTTCGCCAGTCCCACCCGCCAAGGCTATAGCCCACCCATTTTTTGGGCATTTTTCCGCAGGGGGCTTTGGTGCCCCGACCTTCGGACACTTATTTTTGGGTGTGGCTGTATCCGCGGCCTATTTTTGGCACATGGAAGCCCCTCGCAAAGTCTCGCCCCATTCCAAGTCCGGCGGACAAACTTCACCGGCCCGACCCCCCAAGGCTATAACCCACCCGTTTTTTGGGATTTTTTCCGCCTGGGGACTTTGGTGCCCCGACCTTCGGGTGCTTAGTTTTGGGAGCAGCTGTGCCCACGGCCTAATTTTGGCACACGGAGGCCCCTCGCAAAGTCTCGCCCCATTCCGAGTCCGGTGGATGAACTTCGCCAGCCCCACCCCCTAAGGCTATAGCCCACCCGTTTTTTGGGCATTTTTCCGCAGTTGGTCTTTGGCGCCCCGGCCTTCGGGATCTTATTTTTGGGTGCGGCTGTGCCTACGGCCTATTTATGGCACACGGAGGCCCCTCGCAAAGTCTTGCCCCATTCCGAGTCCTGCGGACGAACTTCACCAGCCCCACCCCCCAAGGCTATAGCCCACCAGTGTTTTGGGCTTTTTTCCTCAGGGGGGCTATGGCGCCCCGACCTTCGGGCGCTTATTTTTGGGCGCGGCTGTGTCCGCGGCCTATTTTTGGCACACGGAGGCACTCGCAAAGTCTCGCCCCATTCCGAGTCCGGGAGACGAAGTTCGCCAGCCCCACCCCCCAAGGCTATAACCCACCCGTTTTCTGGGCATTTTTCCGCAGGGGGGCTTTGGCGCCCCGACCTTCGGGCGGTTATTTTTGGGCGCGGCTGTGTCCGCGGCCTATTTTTGGCACACAGAGGCACTGACAAAGTCTCGCCCCATTCCGTGTCCGGCAGACGAAGTTCGCCAGCCCCACCCCCCAAGGCTATAACCCACCCGTTTCCTGGGCATTTTTCTGCAGGGGGCTTCCGCGCCCCGACCTTCGGGCGCTTATTTTTGGGCGCGGCTGTGTCCGCGGCCTATTTTTGGCGCACGGAGTGCCCTCGTAAAGTCTCGTCCCATTCCAAGTCCAGCATACGAAGTTCGCTAGCCCCACCCCCCAAGGCTATAGCCCACCAGTTTTTTGGGCATTTTTCAGCAGGGGGGCTATGGCGCCGTGACCTTCGGACGCTTATTTTTGGGCACGGCTGTGTCCGCGGCCTATTTTTGGCACACGGAGGGCCCTCGCAAAGTCTCGCCCCATTCCAAGTCCAGCATACGTAGTTCGCCTGCCCCACCCCCCAAGGCTGTAGCCCACCCGTTTTTTGGGCATTTTTCCGCAGGGGGCTTTGGCGCCCCCACATTCGGGCGCTTATTTTTGGGCGTACCTGTGTCTGAGGCCTATTTTTGGTACACGGATGGCCCTCGTAATGTCTTGTTCCATTCCGAGTCCGGCGGACAAACTTCGCCACCCGCCAAGGCTATAGGCCACCCGTTTTTTGGGCATTTTTCCGCAGGGGGCTTTGGCGCCCCGACCTTCAGGCACTTATTTTTGGATGCGTCTGTGTCCGCGGCCTATTTTTCGCACACGGAGGGCCCTCGCAAAGTCTTGACCCATTCCAAGTCCAGGATACGAAGTTCGCCAGCCCCACCCCCCAAGGCTATAGCCCACCAGTGTTTTGGGCAATTTTCCGCAGTGGGGCTATGGCGCCGTGACCTTCGGGCGCTTATTTTAGGGCGCGGCTGTGTTCGCGGCCTATATTTGGCACACGGAGGGCCCTCGCAAAGTCTCACCCCATTCCGAGTCCTGCGGACGAACTTCGCCGGCCAGACGCCCCAAGGCCATAGCCCACCCGTTTTTTGGGCATTTTTCCGCCGTGGGGTTTTGGCGCGCTGACCTTCGTGCACTTATTTTTGGGCATGCCTGTGTCCGCGGCTATTTTTGGCACACGGAGGGCACTCGGAAAGGCTCGCCCCATTCCGAGTCTGGGAGACGAAGTTCGCCAGCCCAACCCCCCAAGGCTATAACCCACCCGTTTTCTAGGCATTTTTACGCAGGCGGGCTTTGGCAACCCAACCTTCGGGCGCTTATTTTTGGGCGCGGCTGTGTCCGCGGCCTATTTTTGGCACACGGAGGGCCCTCGCAAAGTCTCGTCCCATTCCAAGTCCAGCATACGAAGTTTGCCAGCCCCACCCCCCAAGGCTGTAGCCCACCCGTTTTTTGGGCATTTTTCCGCAGGGGGCTTTGGCGCCTCCACCTTCGGGCGCTTTTTTTTGGTCGTAGCTGTGTCTGTGGCCTATTTTTGGTACACGGATGGCCCTCGTAATGTCTCGTTCCATTCCGAGTCCGGCGGACAAACTTCGCCAGCCCCACCTGCCAAGGCTATAGCCCACCCATTTTTTGGGCATTTTTCCGGGGGGGCTTTGGCGCCCCGACCTTCGGGCACTTATTTTTGGACGCGCCTATGTCCGTGGCCTATTTTTAGCCCATGGAGGGCCCTCGCAAAGTCTTGCCCCATTCCAAGTCCAGCATACGAAGTTCGCCAGCCCCACCCCCCAAGGCTATAGCCCACCCGTTTTTTGGCCATTTTTCCGCTGGGGGTTTTGGCGCCCCATCCTTCGGGCACTTATTTTTAGGCACGGCTGTGCCCGCGGCCTACTTTAGGCACACGGAGGCCCCTTGCAAAGTCTCGCCCCATTCCGAGTCCTGCGGACGAACTTCGCCGGCCAGACCCCCCGAGGCCATAGCCCACCCGTTTTTTGGGCATTTTTCCGCCGTGGGGCTTTGGCGCGCTGACCTTCGGGCACTTATTTTTAGGCACGGCTGTGCCCGCGGCTATTTTTGGCACACGGAGGGCACTTGGAAAGGCTCGCCCCATTCCGAGTCTGGGAGACGAAGTTCGCCAGCCCAACCCCCCAAGGCTATAACCCACCCGTTTTCTAGGCATTTTTACGCAGGCGGGCTTTGGCAACCCGACCTTCGGGCACTTATTTTTGGGCGCGGCTGTGTCCGCGGCCTATTTTTGGCACACGGAGGGCCCTCGCAAAGTCTCGTCCCATTCCAAGTCCAGCATACGAAGTTTGCCAGCCCCACCCCCCAAGGCTGTAGCCCACCCGTTTTTTGGGCATTTTTCCGCAGGGGGCTTTGGCGCCTCCACCTTCGGGCGCTTTTTTTTGGTCGTAGCTGTGTCTGTGGCCTATGTTTGGTACACGGATGGCCCTCGTAATGTCTCGTTCCATTCCGAGTCCGGCGGACAAACTTCGCCAGCCCCACCTGCCAAGGCTATAGCCCACCCATTTTTTGGGCATTTTTCCGCAGGGGCTTTGGCGCCCCGACCTTCGGGCACTTATTTTTGGACGCGCCTATGTCCGTGGCCTATTTTTAGCCCATGGAGGGCCCTCGCAAAGTCTTGCCCCATTCCAAGTCCAGCATACGAAGTTCGCCAGCCCCACCCCCCAAGGCTATAGCCCACCCGTTTTTTGGCCATTTTTCCGCTGGGGGTTTTGGCGCCCCATCCTTCGGGCACTTATTTTTAGGCACGGCTGTGCCCGCGGCCTACTTTAGGCACACGGAGGCCCCTTGCAAAGTCTCGCCCCATTCCGAGTCCTGCGGACGAACTTCGCCGGCCAGACCCCCCGAGGCCGTAGCCCACCCGTTTTTTGGGCATTTTTCCGCGGTGGGGCTTTGGCGCGCTGACCTTCGGGCACTTATTTTTGGGCGTGCCTGTGTCCGCGGCTATTTTTGGCACATGGAGGGCATTCAGAAAGGCTCGCCCCATTCCGAGTTTGGGAGACGAAGTTCGCCAGCCCAACCCCCCAAGGCTATAACCCACCCGTTTTCTAGGCATTTTTACGCAGGCGGGCTTTGGCAACCCAACCTTCGGGCACTTATTTTTGGGCACGGCTGTGTCCGCGGCCTATTTTTGGCACACGGAGGGCCCTCGCAAAGTCTCGTCCCATTCCAAGTCCAGCATACGAAGTT